>LPNX010244824.1:0-71586 GCA_001517045.1 Pseudotsuga menziesii
ACTGTCGCTTATTCGACACTTCTTTCCTTTTACCGTCGCATCTCCGACGCCTTCAGTTGATCGATGTCGCTTGTAAGTGTCGCTTAACTGACGCTCCATTTCCTTTTACCGTCGCATCTCCGATGCCTTTAGTTGATCGATGTCGCTTGTAAGTGTCGCTTAACCGACACTCCATTTCCCTATCCGTCGCTTAATCGACGTTTTCCAGTGTCGCTTTTTCGACAGTTATAGTCCATATCCATCGCATACCAAATTGTATATTCCGTCGCTTATACGACAGCCCCAGTTGAAATCCGTCGCTTATCCGATGCATCATCTGTCGCTTAATCGACGGACTTCAGAGTTTTTCATCAAAAAAGTTCCTGCACTGTCGAAGAAATTCCGTCGCTTAACCGACACTGGAAATTTAAGCGACGGTTTCCTATATGTCGCTTAAGCGACGGTTACCTAGGTGTCGGATCACCGACGACAAGTTTCCGACGGTTAAAAAAAAATCAAAGTGTCGTTCATGCGACAGAGCAGTGTCGAAAATCCGACATGATAGCCGTCGGATTTTTGGTCAAAATGTAGTAGTGAGGAGGTCCTTGTGGTGTTGGGTTGGGATCAGCTTGGTCTATTGTATTGGTGGCATGTTGAACCTCGTTTCTAATGGCTTGTTTAGTGAAACCCATGAAGGGACACTCAAATGTGTAATTCCCATAGACCTCGTATAATGTGCACGATTGGTTTGTCCGTAACGGAGCGTTGCATCTCGATGCATTTGGTCGTTGAGGATTTTGGGCTGGCCGGTTCACCGCGACATTGTTGGGAGGATTTGGTTGTTTTTTGCCTCCCTGTGGTTGAGTGTTTCCTTAGTTCTGGGGTCGGTTATTCTTGGCTTTCCCTTGTTGGTTATTGGGGGCTAGCTGGTTGGGACGGTTTTGTTGTGTAAACACTTGTCCCAATGGAGTAGGTGGAGCAGGGGTGGGGGCTTGAACAACCTGTGCCGATGGTGTATAGTATATTTGGGTGGGTACCGGTGCCACAAATGTGGGCATTTGTCCTATGTGTTGCTGTGTTGGCCAAGCCAAGGCCTGAGCCTACTGTGGTGGCACAGGTTATGCGTAAGAAGTTGTGGCTCTAGAATAGGACATCATTCTTGCATATTCCAGAGTTTGGTTTTGGTAGGAAACACTAGCAGTGTTGCTTGGTTGTGGTGTTATTGCAAGTGGTGTTTGATGGTGCTGTGGTTGGTGAGAGACAAAACCTATGATGCCATGTGCAACGTGGGATGTCCCCAGTGCATCCCGGTAGGAAGTGCCCGCACGGGGATCGTCTGGAATGACGGTGTAAAGGTATCCAGATTGTGCATAGATCAGATCAAACTGCTGGGCTTTCAAGATGGCCTCCTCTTCAGATTGGGGACGTTCAGATGCGACATCCTTTGCTATAGGTGGGAGCAAAGTTTTAAGGAACCAATCCAGGAAGATCCTGTATCAAGTTGGATCTTACACAAACTATGGCATCGCTACAAGTCATGGATGTGGTCAATTATGTGGGTCGCAGTATTTTGGCGACAAGATAACAAGATCTCCACCCCTTCGTCATATCTTATGGAGATTTGGAAATATTACAGGAACATGAAAGATAGGGAGTTGAAATCTGGGTACTTGGCTTGTGGTAGTTCAATGTACCACTTGGCTGCAGCACCTGTCAGGGTGCGTTGGAATAGTCTTAGCCTAATCGAATCAACTACGATGCTTTTTTATGAGCACCATATATGAAACATCATGATGTGGTTTTGGGGGCACTCCCCTGCCTTCCCTTCAAACTTGGGAATGTCTGAGGGAAGTTTGGTTGGCATGGAAGGCCAAAAAGTTTGATGGCGGATAAGGTCATTTGTTAACCGAACCAAATCAGGAAAGTTGAGACATGCCATGAAAGGAATGTTTGACCCCAAGTTGATGTGAGATGGGGCAGCCATGGTGGTGGGGTTTGCAGGTGCATAATCCACTTGCATTGCTGGGGATACTTGTGGCACCATTGTGGATGGGCCAGTGCCCCCAAGTGTGGTGGGAGGGACAATGTGGGTGGAAGGGCCACTGCCACCATGTCTGACATGAGGGGCAGTTTAGGTGGAAGGGCCACTACCTCCATGTGTTGCAGGTGGGACAACTTGACTGGTCAATATGGGTGGTGGCAGCTGACTTATGACGGTTTGCATAACCGTGTTGGGGACACCTACAGGGTTGTTAGTGATAGTTTGCGGTGTGGACATGGGTCCACTAGCAATTTCTATGCAGAAAATGGATTCGGGTTTGCACCAGCCATGGGGCTTGATGGTGCAGTGTGCAGATTTGGTTAAAACTGATATGGGTCTGAATCTGAATCAAAGGCTGTGTGGCCTTCTGATGGTGTGGAAGGTCATCAAGAATGGTCTCGACGATGTCGGTTTAATGGCTCGAACTGTGGTGGTTCACCTCTTAGGCATGAGGAAGAGCGTGAGGGATCAATCGTGTCAAATTTGTATGTCAAAATGGTGGTAATGATTTTTGGATCCCATTTTTAATGGCTTCCTATTGGCTACAGGTGGTCACTCGGCCACCAAGACTACCAGAAGACAGCGCTTGGATTTTTCCTCATGGGAGTGCTACTCAATCAGTGGGGGTCGTTGCCCGTTTCACTTGGCAATTCCTCTCAGTGGCCAGCTACTTTGGGGTTCCCGTGTTACTCCTCACAATGAGTTTCTGGGATGAACCCAAGTACTTCCCATGGTTAAGGTAGTCAGGGACTTATGTCCTCAAAGACTGCATATGTTTAACTTAGTGTAAATTGTAAATTTTACTGGCTCACTCAACATCATGAACTGAGTTGGGTTGATTTATATGGTATGGTGTGTATGTCTTTTGTTTTTCTGTTATATCTGGTGGCTGCTTAAATGGTTTATGAATATTCCAGAGAGTTCATAACTTTGTGAATGAAAAGCAGTAAATAGTAATCAGAAATTTTTTAGACATGTACCATTTGTGATCCTGAACTATGATAACCTGACTAAGTGACTACCATTTACCTATATTTATCTTCAACCAGGAGAGGGTGTTGGGCTCTCAACACAATCGGACTAATCCCATCCATAGATCCATAGGTCACCCTCCGGATGCAAGGTTGGTGAACAAGGAGGACACTGAGTGCCGTGAGAATCCCTCGTTGACTACCCCCTCTACCTTCCAAGTCACCCGTTTTTAGTGGCTTCGAAAAATAATAGGTGAAGTGCCTATTACTATACAAGCTTCACCCTTCCTCCTATCCTAGAATACCCCGAAGGGTGATGACTGGGTAGACGAGGAATGGTTAGGCAAGATGTTGATTTTAAGTAAATTTTAATCAAGCTATGTTCATTAACCCATTAAGCATTGATTTACACTTTGATTTAATCAAGCTTTGTTCTGTAAATGAAATGGACATAAATAGAAATAAAAACAATTTGGATGGATAGAGGCGAATGAGCCGCACTGACAGTCCTTAACTTTTAAAAAATCAAACTCTGAGTGATAGATTGCACTTTTCGGGTCAAATGTGGCGAGCGGGTCGCCAAAATTTTCTAGAAACAAGCGATGGGGTCGCTCAGAATTTGCAGACAAAAGAGGGATAACTTTTGGAAGGGGGTCGCACCTTTTGGGGATAAATAGGTGACCTGTTCACACTTGTGAGGCTACAATGAGTGACCTGGTCCCCTCTCTGGGCCCGATAAGAGCGACCTGCTCTAGAAACTGAAAATTTTTGGACCCTGTGTCAGATCCAGCTGACAGTAACCTATACTGTGGCCAAATGGACTCGGATTTTCCTTGAGGAGGCTCGGCAGTAATTGGAAATGTAAATAAATAAGAATCTAAGCTAGATTTTAACAGAAAATCAAACTAGGGCAAAAAACAGAACTAAAAACTGAAAATTTTAAAAATAAACCCAGAGATCCTATGGGATAGACCTAGTATGGTTGCCAGTTCTGTAGAGGGATTTCTCCCTTGCTATAAGGCAGGAATGGCTACCTTCCATATATAGGATGGAAGGATAGGGTTCCCGGTGGTTATGCAAGAAAAATGAAATAGAAAGGAAATAAAGAATAGAAAAGAAAGAAATGGAAACCCCTCTGCACACAAGGTTATGGGTTTAGATCCAATACCCTGCATACAACTTGTTAGAAAACCTGCAAACAAACAATGGAGACCTACAAGAACATGTTAGGACATGAAAAATGCAAGTAAAGATAGGTTAGAAAAAACTAAGCAAACAAGACAAAATAGACATTATACCTTCAATGGATGGAGATGGGCCACCATGCCCTAGCTTGGAGAAGCACTTCTCTTAAGAATGGGGGAGCTATGGCTCGATGGGAGGATGGATGAGAGGTAGAGTGAATGGCTTGAGAGGAAAAAGGGTCTCAAGGCACTCACTCGAGCAGCATAACAATATGCAAGGAAGGAATGTTTTGAGAGTGACTCCTGCCCCTCTATTTATAGCTTTTTTAGGGTTCTAAGCCCCTGGTCAGGGATTTAGCCCCTTTCGTTGAAAATTTATCTCCTTTTATGGTTTTAGGATCCTTTGAGGGGTTTTAGACCCTTTTTGGAGGCTTTAGACCCTAGGAGAGATATTTAGGCTCTTTCTAGGGGTTTTTAAGCCCTTTTTCATGTTTTTAAGCCTTCTTGACGGTGTGGCGGTCAAATGGGGTCAAATGAGGGTCATGTATGGGTGTCCTTGGGTGGTGTAGTCCATGTAGAGCTGAGTGAGGGATTTTTTGGGTTAACACTATCCGTTTGGCAGATCTTGTTTTTCTTGTCCTCCCACATGATCTGGTATTTTGTGCCTAGGAAATGAAGTGGGACGTCCATTAGCTCGTAATCTAATGGGTTGGCCCACAAGGTGAACGATATTAGGATGAGAAACCATGAGTAGTGAAACTTGTATTTCGGGTCCTCCTACGCTTGTTCTGTTTCATCGATCAGTTCATTCAACAAGAACTACAACGAGTTGAAAGTCACACCTTGTGAGCATATCTCAGCTAACTCTACCGCTACAGCGGTGCATTCATTCGGCCTCATCTTATGCAACAAATTTCACAATAGGATCCTTGTGGTGAACTACTCGCTAGCTTCTTCGAGCTGGGGAATGGAGTATCCCCTTCCTGTGCGCTGTAGACTATACTTCTTCTTCATCATAGTGGTATCCCGTCCCTGGCACAAATACAGTTGTGAGATTGTGTCCTTTCTTTGGTAGTCCTGTAATCAATGAGATAAGCTCAACATCGACTGGGTATGGCCGATCGAGCCATAAGAACCCTCTGCAGAAACATAGTAGAATTTGTTTCACATATGTGTTAGCCTGCATGCTATGGCTAACGTGGGGCATGAATAGAAACTTCATCAATCCTTCCTGGTCAGTGCCAGCATCCCATTTCATTAGCTCGAGAACCTTTGGATCTCGCGGTCTGGATTGAACCATTACCATGCAGTTCTTCCTTTCCAAACCTAGCTGCAAGCAAGTGTCATAATCTTGGAATCCCAACTTGGCGAGATTTTCCATTATGTCCATTAGCAGGGGTACACGCTCAGGGATCCGATGTGCTACTAAAACTATATAGTATTTCGTGGGGAGCGTCACTGGCTCCGCCTTGGATCTCCTCGGCCAAACATAGTGTGGGAATATTTCATCTTCCTCCTTGGCACTCAGGTCTTTGCGAGGTGGGGAATCCTCATCCATCAGCTCTTCCTCGAGGACATCCTCCTACATGGGTTCTTTCCCAGCATCATTTGCAACGTCCTTGGCCCTGTGTTTCCTGGACAATGGTGGCCCGGACAGCTCTCCAGCCACTCTCTCTCCAGCCTATATTAGCTCCATGATAGATCGTGTAGGTGCAGTGGGAGGGTTTTGAACAGGGTTCGGCACAGGGCGTGAACCAGGGGGTCAAACAAGGGCCGAACTAGGGGGTCAGATAGGGCCTGGTGCAGGCACAAGCTGCTTTCTTGTTCGCGCCATCGAGTTGAGTTCTAGTTTTTGCTCTGGTTGTTGTACTTCTAGTTATTGAATTTCTTCCTCAATTGGACAGCCCAAATTGACAGTCACGTTGAATATCTCACTTGCACTAGATATCTCTATTACCATGGGTGTTAGCTCTCTTTGTGATAGGCTTCGACTCTACAAACTATCGGCTCTAGTTCTCTTGGCTCTCTCTTTGTTTGTAAAAGATTGTTTGATGTTGAAGCCTTGTATTAACACCTGCTGAAGCATCCTGCATTCTTCATACGATGGGAGGTCGAGGTCTAATCAGTCACATGGGCTTCTCGGTCGACATGTTTATTCATTAACTCAGAAAATTGAGTACTGCTCTGTACCTGCCAGAATAGTTATGGAAGTTATGTCAAGGATGGCTGATGGGACCAAAAAGAACGTCATCATTCTCCTCATATCTCATCGAATTAATGACACTTATCTATCATAGCAGCCTCAATATTTTTTAGATATTCACACTTTGATGTCAGCCAGCCTGTCATTTTCTCTTTTTCTAGCACTTTCCACCTTTTCCTACGATGTGCGCTTTTTCTTATGCTTTCAACTGGTTCTGCGGTAGACATGCGACATAACAGTTTACATATTTTCTCTTCTTCTTCTTCTTCTTCTTCTTTTTCATGCATAGCATGATTCTAACCAGGGATGTTATGACAATCATAGTATGGTTTCAAGCAAATTCCATTCACCATAACAACCACAAAAGGTCCATCTAGTCTCTACAGTTTTACTGCGCCTGCATCAGTGATGTGCGTGATCACATATGGCCCTAGGCAATGTGTCTTTAGCTTACATGGGTGTTTGAAAAATTTGTTGTAATACAACAACATAAGTCCTCTGACTTTGAATGGTTTAACCTGGATATGGCGATCATGCCATGCTTTCTATCTCTGCTTCTCGATAGTCTGATGAAATCCTGCGATGAAGTGTTCCTCTTCCATCTGAACGAGATTCGACAACCTCTGTTCGACAGCATCTCCTTCGTTCATCTCTATGAGTGCAGCGATCCGTAGACTCGGCATGATATACTCCATTGGGGTGTGCCCCGTTAGTCGCTTGCAAGTTGTGAGATACTCCCATAGCACAGCTGATACTTTCTGATCCTAGTCATCTCGATACACTTGCATACCTTGGTCAATGCATTCTCCAGAATCTTGTTAAAAAATTTGACCATTCCATTCACCTGAGGATGATAGTGCAACATCTTCTTATTTTGGATCTGGAATGCTGAAGTAAGCTCAGCAATCATCTTGTTAACAAAATGCATACCTTGGTCGCTAAGTAGAATTTTCGGGCATCCAAATCTAGTCACCACATTTTAAAATAAAAACTTCTCCGCAGTCACAACAATGCAATATTTAATAGGTGTGGCTTCATCCCATCGGGTTAAATAGTTTGTCACAGTGATAATGTAGCACACGTCAGTCCTTTTCCTTGGAGGACTGATTGGACCCACAAAATCAACAACCCATTCATCAAAGGATTGCAGTGTTATCTATGGTGCAAGCGGCATATTTTTGCGGCATGATGTTTTTCCTTTTCTTTGGCAGATATCACAACGTCTACAGAATATTTTAGTATCCATGTGTATGGTTGGCCACCATAGTCCTTCCTGCAATATCTTGCGCACAGTTTCTTTTTCAACGTAGTGTCCTATTGCGACACCATCATGTGCTTCACTCATAACCCAAGGTCGCTCAGAATAAAAAACACAGTGGAACATTATTTCATCTGTGCCCAACTTGTACAAGTGTCTAGTTATCAATGTGAAGTCTGTAGCTCTGATTATGAAGTGTTTCTTCTGATTATTGGAGAATCCTGGAGGCGCATAGTCTATACTCAAAATGTGGATGATTGCGTTAAAATGATGGTTCTGTTCTTCCATCATAGTGACCGCAAATAGTTGCACGTCGGGAAAATTATCTTTCAGGATGGTTGGCTCTTCACCACTCTCTATCCTCGATAGGTTTTCTGGCCCAACATTCAGTCGACCTGGTTTGACAATGACCTCAAAATCCAATTCTTGAAATAGGAGAAGCCATCTACAGGTATTCCCCCTGAACACTGGCTTGTTGACTAGGTATTTCAGTGTTAAATGATCAATGTACATATGAAAATTTCCACCCAATAAGTAGTGTCAGAACTTCTGAATCGCATATACCATAGCAAGGCCTTCTCTTTCTATCATCGTGTAGTTCTTTTCAGTCGTTGACAGTTTTCTACTAGAAAAAGCAATAGGGTGGTCAAGCGCACCCTCTCCTGGTTTTGTCAAGACTATGCTGAGCGCAAGAGACGACGCATCGACGTGAACATGGAACTCCTTCTTCCAGTCTAGGAATACCAATATTGGCTCAGTGGCCATCTTGTTCTTCAGTTTTTCCAAGCTTTCCTGGCAGGAAAGTGTCCATTAAAACTTTGCATCTTTCTTCAGTAGTTTCTCCATAGGTGCAATGATCTCTACATACCCTTTGATAAACTTCCCGTAGTATCATGTATGCCCTAGCACTGATATGAGTTGTGTGACTGATGTAGGTGGTGGTAAGTCAAGGATGATTGCAACTTTTGATGGGTCGACCAAAATACCGTCACAACATACGATGTGACCCAACAGCACACCAAACATTGCACAGAATATACATTTCTTGGAATTGAGCATGATCTAATATTGGAGATAGTGGCTCAACATCATGCAAAGACTCTCAATATGATCTCTTACTCCACCAAACATAGTCCAATCATCAAAGTAGACCTCAATAAATTTATGAATAAAATCTGTAAAATCAGAGACTACTATTCTAAAAAAAATAGTAGGTGCATTATTGAGTCCAAAGGGAATTACCGTATACTGGTAGCTTCCCCATTCTATGATGAAGGTCATTTTTTGGCGATATTCTTTCACGATTCTGACTTGATGATATCCAGAGAAGCCATTGGTGAATGAATACATCTCTTGTCCTCTGACGCTTTCAATTGCTTCATCTGTAAATAGTGTTGGAAAGGGATCGTGCAAGCATGCATCGTTCAGCTTCCTCAGGTCAACATAGATCCTCACTTTGCATGTTTTTTTCTTATCCTGGATCACTATAGGTTTGATCCACTCTGATTCCTCAACAGGTTCAATGATTCCTACGTCAAGCATGTGATAAAATTCATCTTTTACCTTCTCTTCATACCTTGGATTCAGTCTATATGAACATTGTTTATTGGGTTTAGCATCTAGTCGTAGGGGTATTTTGATCTCCCCTAGGTCATTGACTATTCCCTTCATCTCTGAGAATTTGGTAGGGAATAGATCCTGATACTCATGTAGCAAGTCTATGATCTTTGCGATTGTCTCTTCATCCTAATAATCCCCTATATTGGTGAACTTTGGGTTCTCTGGTGACCCAATGTTTACTTTCTTGATTTTCAACGGCTTAAGGAACTGGTCACTTGAAATACCACTTCCTTATACTGCGCATGTTCCCTCTGATTCTAGTATGTTTATGTTAGTTGGATCATCATCTGGGTATCCAGCTAGATTGTAGTAATCCATCCATCATCTTCTCCATTATCATTTGAAGCGCAACATCAACTATAGGTTGCTCATCAGCAAATTCAAATGTCTTCCTAAACTGCTTAGTGAGCCCTTCCCAATATTGGGTTCCTTGTCGCAACTCCATAGATGCATACCATGTTCTAGGTGCCATTTCCAATGTATGAATGAAATGGTGGACCCATTCCTGTCGCTACTATTCTATAAATAATGTGTGACACTAATTTATATGCTCGACAGGGCTTGAAAATCCTGTGTATTTGTGGCTCACGGTGGTGAATTCTTCACCAAACCTAACTTCCATCAACCTTATGCATTGTGGCCATCCTGTTATGAACTACTTGTGTGTACACCACCATCTAGCTGGTGTAGCCTTTAACACATGGTCTAATGCAGACAAGCATTGTGACTCTGTTACAAGTCCTTTAAACTCAGTTAGGAAGGTCGCAAGGTTAGGCAGACCCTCATAGGTGGGAAACTCTCATAGCTCGTTCTCCACCTGTTGCATGGACCTTGTAACTCTTGCACACCTCCTCATAGAGACCTCATGTATCATGTTTTTCCAGTTCTCCAATGCCTCCCCTGAGTCAGATGTGCAGGAGCTAGCACTCTTCCAACTCAGGTTTCCATCTGCTATCGAATTAATATAGTCTTCTTGCATGGTAGTGACTTTGTAGATATGGTCTAGATAGTTACCATGTACATCATTGTAGACAGGCTCAACATACCTCTATCCTTCCAATGGGTTAATGGGCGACACAACTCTCATCTCATTATCCTCAAATGAGAGGATCCTTTTCTTGAAATTGATAATAGTCTCATTGTCTATGGCCCAATCTATCCCTAGTAATGCAGGATAGGGATTCGTGTCATCAAAAATGTTAATGACTTAAAATTGTTCAAACGTGCGCAACCCTTCAATGTCGACAGGGACTTGACTCAACCTACCAATTGGTAGAACCTTCACCTAGTTTGCAAGTCACAACTAGACAGGGGACCAGTCCAACCACGGATTTCCCATACTTTCTCAAGTTTGTCGCATCAAAATATTGACATCATACCTCAAGTCTAAGATTATATAATCCATGTCATAATCCCCTATATGCGCAGTCATTTTTATTTCGCATCCATATTTGAATTTCTTGCTAACCTTGTTAACTTTATTTTCAAGCTGCGGCTCTACTGGTGTTTCTTCTATCAGTGCTTGTAGTTCTACAATAGCATCTTTATCTTGTATTAACGCTAAGAAACTTGATAGAAACAACTTGAGATTACTAACCTTTTGTGGAGTCTTCTTCTAAAATATCTGTTGAGATCATTCAGGAATCTCCCTGACTTATTTTGATGTCGTTAGTTCTTTTGGATCCACAAACTCACGTTGCACATCACTGAATACTTGCTTCTATTTATGGATGTCAAATGGTACCTTATTATGCATCGTGGGTCATACCTATGGCTACAGTTGTTCTTTCAAGGTTTCTTCATTAGATCTAGTCGTAGCACCTCCTCGTGTTACGAAAGCGACATTTGGATCTCTTTGCTTAGCAGTAATCATTTGAACGTTCAAGTTCAAATTCGGGTTTGGGTTCAGATTCTATGTAGGGTTAGGACCTGTGATGGTTCTATCCTGCCACTTTACAATCAACTGGGGACATTGTTCCACATTATAGTCTTGTCCCTTACAATATGAGCATGTCTTCACAAGTTCCAAGCAATCTCTAGCATAGTGATCTAGTTGTCCACAGTTATAGCATGTGACCTGACCTCTTCCTCTACCAAACTCTCCTCCTCCTCTGCCTCTACATTTTCCACCACCCCTTCCTTAAGGGTGTGGTTGTTGCACGGGGTATTGATTCTACTGATACTGCAGTTGATAATGATTTTGTTGCACATATGGTTGTTGTGGTGCATACTAAGGCTGATACTAGTTCTGATACTGATTTGGAGGGAACTACACAGGCTGATACGATGCTTGTGCCAGTTCAGCCTGAGTCTTCCTGCCATTCTTCATCAATTATGTGTCGACCTTATTTTCCTTCAGGAGATGGTATGCTTTGCAATCCTTCTGTTCATGCCCTAGTGACTTGTATAACTTACAGAACAGGTTTACGGGAGTGCTTAGAATATTTTGCAAGTATAAATACTCCTCGTCGTGATGTCCTCTCATTTGGAATATGCAACAACATGTTAGTCCATGGGCACTTAATGGGTTTGGAGCACCGGATGAGACATAATTCATGAAGGTTGGACAATTCTCCTTGGTGTGTCTGTCCGTTTTGCATTTTGTGCACCATAAGTCTCTATGGGTTTCCTTACCCTTCTTGATGTCCTGTAGCTGTATCATCAAGTTAGCCAGCTGCGACTGAATATGCACCATTCATGTGGCTCAATCACCAATTGGAAAGGCATCTAACTTCATTTCCAACTATAGCACTTTCGTCTGCAACTCGATATTTTGCTGCATTAATGGGCCTCGGATGTGTGCTAGTAGCATAGCAATAAACCAATATTTATGTTGCACATCTGACATCTAGAAACTTACCTTGGCCATCAAAGTCTTGAACTGTTGGTCAAAGTCCCATACTAACTCTTCCAATGCTTGTTTGATTTCCTTGATCTCAGTGATACACTGCGACTTAGATTTAGGTTTTCTGAACTCAGAGATCATTGCGTCTCGTATCTCATCAAGGTTCTTCTACGGTGTTTCTAGAGGTACTATGCATAACTTCATAAACCAGTCAAGCGCATGACCCCTTAGAGTCGTGATCATCTACATTTTCTTTAAGTCTGTATTCTGAACTAAGCGAACCATCCAAACAACTTCACAAATGAACCAATGCTGCTCTGGATATTCTATTCCATTACCATTGAATGTAGGTAACTGAATATCTACCCCAACCATTGTGTTGGCGTCGAGGTTATCTGATGACTGATATAATAGAGGTGTTTTCTCTTGGGCGCTAGTCGTAGTACTAGAACTATCGGTATTGACAATTCTTTCAAGAGATGAGGCTCTAGATATTACCTCTAGCAATACTCCTGGTGTGATGTAGTGGTGTCCGGACCTTGGTGATTCAACAGTCACTCCAGAGTCTTCTACTCCTTTCGATATCGAGCTATAGTCCTCCTCTTTGTCACAATACCCTTCGTCCACCTACGACTGAAGTTCGTGTTCACTCTCCTCGAACAGACTAGGACCTCACCAACCTTCCTCTATCTTTCTTCTTTTCCATGATCTAAATCTCCTTCCACTCCTTAGGAATGCAGCTTCTAGTTCAGGTTCTGTACTTCCTGGGAACATCTCAACTCACAATTTAGCATTTTCTTGACAGGTCATCTATGACATAGCCTTCCTCCGGTGTATGCGACTCAACTACTCAACTGCAAGATACCTTTCTCATAAACGAGCGTCTTGATCCATGTACTGATAGATAACAGATATATTATTCAGGGTCCTTGGAAAAAAAATTCTTTTGGCATCACTATATGAGGTTATAGAATCTACTGCAAAATCGGTAATATATCCTTGTAAAATACTGTCAACCCAAAAATCAATAGCTCTAGATATGGTGTTACTTACACTGGTTACTTCATGCACCAACTGATCATTCCACTCGACTGCTTCTCTTCTCTAGAAATTTTTCTACCTTCTTTCTAATCTTGACAGCCACTCATGCAATACAATGGAAAACTCTGCAAAGAATATCTCATGAATATCCAAATAGATGTATTCGTCTACCTGTTTTTCTGCACTCTTTCCTTGTACAAATGCTAATGTCTTAGTCTCCAGCCAGTCCTCTATCTTGTTCTTCGTCAGATTCCACAACATTTCCCTCGACTCAAATAATTAATAGTCCCAGCAACGAAACCATTTTTTGGCCTAATATACCTTCTTGTCTCGACCCGTGGTTCAATCAATAACACAATGCCAACATAACACCACAAGACATCAGCCCGATAGAGCAAGCTCAGTCAGCAACACTTGCGAGGCAGGCACCTCACCCGAGATATATTAATGGGTAACTACCAAAACCATGTTTCTGTAGTTGGAGAGGGATTATAGTCCCTTGGTGCATGACCAAGGCACTCGACAAATACAATGGGATGGAATCTTTCACTCTGTGACAACAGTGCAACACATGTCAGAGGTCACCCGTGCGACACAACAGTGCCCTTAAACCTTAATGACTGACGCAATGATGCAATGTAGCTAATTCCTTACACTCTACAGATAGTGCACAACTTATATTTATACTTAGCATATTAACCATGAACTTATACACAACAATTCAACAATACTTTTAAACATACATGCATTCATACTGTGACATACATTCAATAACAACTGTAACTATAATAATGTAAGATAAGCAAACATTCACATAACATTCACCTTTCAACAACATTCATCCATATAACACAAGAAATAATGTGGAAACCCATCTGGGAAAAACCACCAAGGTGCTCTTCATCTGGCATGAGAAATATATGTAGCACCTTGCAGCTTGCAACTTGCATATTGTTCTTAAGATATGTATTTCTAAATCAATATTCTTGATCTCATGCTCTCTGGTTTATTGCTTCTATCTAATCCTACTAATATGCACACAACCTGGATAGACTCTTCTTCTTTACTAGTGGTCTGCGCACACAGCTGCAAGATCCATGACTCAACAACCTTCTACTTCTACTAGAATCTTCTCTGAGTCGACTACTAAATCTAATTCTCCAAGATAACAGCAACTGAATAACTGAAGCTAACCCTTATATAGAGCGGGTTCCTCCTATTTATACTATTTTCTAGACCACGCAGGGTCGACTGAATACTACTTAGTTATTACAAACTCAAAACTGGTTACAAAATATCTCTGTTACAATAAATGCCAGCCCATACCTAGCTGCAAAATTCCTGCATGCCTTAACCACAGCCTTAACTAGCCGCGGAAACATCCTTCAGCTTGGTCGTACTAGTCATAACTAGCTGTAAAACTGTCCTTCCATATTTCTCCTACTCATCCTTTAGTTGTCTCCCTTGACTTCCTCCTGCTCAACATTAACTCTTCTACCTGCCTCTTCCACCCACTTGGATCTGCTTTCCTTGTCGCAGCTATCCTGTCGCATCTTTCTCTGCTCTGCGCTTCCTTTCCTGCATTTCTTTGTTGTATTTTTATGATTTAAGAAATATGATCTTAGGATCTTATCTGAGAGAATAACATGCACAACAATCAATCACAAGAGACAATAGACACAAATATTTATCCTCGGGGAAACCATAAAGGAAAAACCCCGCAAATTCCTCAGATATAGAATGAACACCAATGGCAGCAGTAAAACCCAAAGACAGAAAGATGATCTCCAACAGCTGTTCTCTCTCTCACTTGAGCAATATTTTTCTCTCTCACCTATGTGCTATATTTGGGTGAGTTTTTGTCTCAAATAGAGAGGCTCACTCTCTATTTATATTCTTTCGTTCACTTAATATTTGACTCAGTTACGTAGGCTCGAGTAATCCAAACTCAGTTATGTAGGCTCGAGTAACCACAACTAGGGTACTAGTGTCCCAACTTACAACAGAGGGGACTACCTCATGACTTATAGTAATTCTCCCGATAGGAACATCGGGGTACAAGCAAATACAAGTGATTCTCTTGATAGGAGCATCGGGGATCAATGAAATACAATATATACAAGTGAATACATTTTGAAGTTACAAATACATCAACACTCCATCTTAAATAGGAACATATTCTCTTGACACAATTCATCGGCATAAGTATTCTTCTATGGATGATCACTGGATCATCATCAAAGCTGGATCATCACTGGATCATCATCAAAGCTGGATCATCATCATCATTGTTTCTATGATCTCTATCAAATGGTGCTATCTCTCAATTCTACTTGTCATAGGAAGTTCTACAGAGCTAGCCCTTTTCCATGCTGGTTGTAGGCATAGCCTCCAAGTAGGTCTTCATCTTCTTCAACACTTATATCTAACCTAGTCAAAAAGGCCCACCCAGCACTTACATCTGACCATGGGAGGAACACATCCACCACCATGTCAGAAAAGCACACCCAACACTCACATCTGACCTCATCATGTCAGAAAGGCCCAACACTCACATCCGACCTCATCATTTCAAAAAGGCTCGTCTAGCACTCACATCTGACCACATCATGTCAGAAAGGCTCAACACTCACATCTAACCTCATCATATCAGAAAGGCTAGTCTAGCACTCATATCTGACCTCATCATGTCAGAAAGGCTCAACACTCACATATGAACTCATCATGTCAAAAAGGCCCATCACTCACATTTGACCTCATCATGTCAAAAAGGCTCATCCAGCACCTATATCTGACCATGTCGGAAAGGCTCTGCACTTAAATCTGACCCAATCAGAAAGGATCTGCACTTACATCTGACCATGGGAGGCCCAGCCTACCACCATGTCAGAATGGATCTGCACTTACATCTGACCATGGGAGGCCCAGCCTACCACCATGTCAGAAAGGCTCCTGCACTTATATCTGACCATAGAAGGAACCAATTCTACCATGTCAGAAAGGCTCTCAGACTTATCACCTCCCCTTGGAGGGAACCTCGATCTGGAGAACATCAAGCTTCTCCCTGAAGTACTCATACTTCACTCTAGACATTTTTAGCATAGAATAGTATTAGGACTGATTACGTCCAAGGATAACCTGCGAGCTTTGTCATGACCGATTACATCTAAGGACAAACTACAGTACCTTTTATGTCTGAGCCACCTACGAGATTCACCAGGATTTTATGCTCAGACAACTTGTCTCACCATCTATGCTAGAAATCCCTCTTTCGAGAGATCTCAATCTGGATCACATACTGGAGCTTCATTGCTCCTCTC
The DNA here is from genome assembly GCA_001517045.1 of Pseudotsuga menziesii. Classification (NCBI taxonomy): domain Eukaryota; kingdom Viridiplantae; phylum Streptophyta; class Pinopsida; order Pinales; family Pinaceae; genus Pseudotsuga; species Pseudotsuga menziesii. The sequence goes on from LPNX010244824.1 coordinate 16,463, forward strand.
TACATCATACAAAAATACAAGTCGAATCAATCAAATAAAATAGGAGTTTTCAAAAGAAACATACTATCTCCCAAATAGCCGAGCAAGTGGCAACATATTTTGCCTCGATTGTACTCAGCGCCATGCAGGACTCCACCCTGCTAAACCAAGAGATCACACCTGATCTCATACTGAAGTAGCAACTCGAAGTGCTCTTACTATCAATGGAACTGCCTTCCCAATACAAATCCACATAAAAATCCAGGTTAATATTCTAATTTGTATCATACTTGATCCCATAGTCAACTGTACCCTTCAGGTACCTCACTGCATGCTTTGCAACCATCAGGTGAACATGTCTCAATGTGTTCACAACAAAGCAAATATTTGGTCTCGTATTCATCAGGTACATCAAGGAACAAATTATCTAATGATACATCGTGGAATCAACTGATTCTGATGAAGCAATGCTTAATAGCTTCAAGTTCGATGCCATAGGTGTGGTCATGGCCTTGTAGTCCATCATCTTGAACCTCTTTAGGATCTCCACTACATACTTCCCTTGTCCAAGGGATATTCCATCTGCATTCTGCCACACCTCCATGCCTAGAAAGTAGTGCATCATATCCAAGTCCTTCATTTTGAACTCGGAAGAAAGTCTCCTTCTTGCATCTCTAATGAGTTCCTGTTTTTCTGTCAGGAATAAGGCATCGACATATAATAGGAGAATTACTGGTCTTCCATCTTCAACCTTGAAGTAAAGGTTGGAATCCGCTTTACTCTCAGTAAATCCTAGAGCCATCAGTAAACTATCCATCCCGTCATACCATGTAGAACCTCAGAATCTTCTGCAGTCACTCCCTCTGAAGCAGAGCATCATTCTCCCTCTGCCTTTCGTACTCTATGTGTTGAAACATTCTATACTGGAGTGCCAAGTAGCTTCCTTTGTTGTTAATATTCTATGTATCCATTCAGGGTCACTATATACCAAGATCCTGAACCTTTTCAAAAGTTCTTCTCACACCCATCTATGAGCTTGTCATTCTCTATAGGATTTCATCTTCAACCTCGTAGAAAAGGTTAAGATATTCATCGCTCTAGGTGATCCTCAAGCTCCTCATGTATTTGTTATCCCATGGGTGTCTTCTGAGCTCGTATAAGGCCTTCTTTAATTTGCACACATGATTCTACCTGTCATGTGCCTCAACTCCCAGTAGCAGCAAATGTCTCTTCGTAGTCTATGCCTTCTTTCTGTGAGAGGCCTCATGCTACAAATCTTACCTTGTATCCCACGATGTTTCCATCTACTGCATGCTAGATCTTGTAGATCCATATGGAAGATACTACGAACTTCCCTTCAAGTCTCGACACCACATCCTAGACATCATTCTTCTTGAACTAGTACTCTCCTTCCCTTTATAGCTGGAAGGTTCTGCATCACTGATGTCGCTCAACAGTGTCACATAACTACATTCGTCATATTATTCTTGATTCTTGTATTATTTCTCAAACTCTCGTCACTTGTTCTTTGGAACAAGTCTCGTCCTTCTTTTCTTGTAGGTGATTGCATGCGATATTTCCTACAAGTAAAATGCATTAGTTGTATGGTTAGAAACATTTCATAAAACATGTTCATAATGGAAATTTCTTATGCATAAATATATAATCATGCAACTATTTTAGCCAATACAACATTCATCCACATCTCACGGAAACTTTCAAGATGCCTTCCATCGCTACCATGACATCATTGAGATTGTGCACTAATCCAATATGTCAGCAAAGAGGTTTCATTCTAGATAAGTAGCAATGGATATTTGTATAGAACCATGAGCTACTTACCCATCACATGCATATTAGTAGTATACTGTCATTAATGCAAACATTCTATCATGCATAACTCATTAACTGAATATAAACAAATGCATAACAAAACAATATCATGAAATGACAATTGAATACTTATCTTTTTTTGTTTCATGGGTAGACTCATTCTTGAGCCTTCTACTTCATCATATTCTTCATTCATGACATCATCATTTCTTATCCAAATGCTAAGATGGATAATAGATTCTTCAAGAATTGAGTTCTTCATATTCCTCATCGCTTGAGGGATCTTCTTTGAATCATGGGTGCTTGATCTTTAGTTGCTCCCATATTATTTTCTCTTATTATGAGTCAAGCTTCTTCTTGTGTGCACTATTCCCAGAGTCTACTAAAGGTAATCACTTCCTTTTGGCACACATTCCTCAAATGAATAAATCCCATGATCCTGGGAGGCCATTCAGGGTGGTTATAGCAATATATTATCCTTCTTCGATTGCTTCGTCATAGCATCGAACACTTCCTTTTGGTGTCTTCAAGGATGACACATGAGGGATGAGATGATCTTTAATAGAATATGCAATGATTCTCTTGGCTCTATCCTTGGCCTCATCTCCCTCTATCTCCTAGACCTTTCTTACTGAAATACTGATCCAAGTCAATTTCTTCAAGGATCACGGAGTTCCTATACTTCTTCCAATTTATATTCTTTCCTTCAAAATAGCTTGGTCAAGGAATCAAACATCTCTTTAGGTGTCTTTAGGGAAGACACTTGTGGTATAAGGTGATCCTCTTGGCCTTGACCAAGTTCTTCTTGTGTAAGGATTTAGCCTCATATCCCTCTGGAATTGGAACCTCTCCACTTATGTAGGTGTCTAATTCATTTCCTTCAAGAACCAATGAAATCCTATACTTCCATGCTTGGAAGTTGTTAGATTCACCAAGCTTGTCATCAAGCTGGTGTGATTAGTCATATTGAAATGAGAACCTCAACTATAAATAACAAAAGATTAGATCTTACTGATTTGAGGTGTCCATCCTGATTTTGGGGCTGGCTGATCTAGGGTTTGTCAGAGAAACCCTAATTTTCAAAACTTGGAATATTTCAGATCTAATTGTATAGACAAATTATCCTTCTCAAGGTGATCTTTCCAATGTACTCCTTTCCTGAAAATAGTGGAGGGAAGCTCCCAGAACAGGAAGCCCTAGTTTTCCAAATTCTTCTCCATAAATGTCTGATATATTCTATCCAAAATTAATTCTCCTATATGTCTAAAAATTTTCAATGAGGTAGCCTCACATGTCCTCTTTCCCACACCACAGGTTTGAGAAGAATTGGTTTCTCCAATTGGGACTTATGATATTTTTCCCAAGGTGACTTGTTTCAGGACTGCTCAACATATAGAAGTTGTACGGACTGCCACATGTCACTGTTTCATCATCAGGGTCTGAAACTTTTACCACAGAAAATAAAGTTCATTCCCTATCTGTAACAACTTTTCTAGATTTCATTTGGACCTTCGTAGCCCGATATATAGCAATTCTCCCTAGGTGTCCTAATTAGGGATGAATCCTGGAAGAGGATGGAGCCCTAATTTGGAGGAATCATATCTCTCAAAATATAGCGAATATGAGGCTGAAAATGTTACACATGGTACATCCAGATTTTATCTTCGGTCTATGAAAATTTTGGCCCCTGAGACTTATTTAATTCCGATATATAGCAAATGTACCAAAACTACTCGTTTTAGTATTTTAGGGTTTTTCAGGCCTGGGGTCAAACTAGGGTTTGACTTTCCTGGAGTTTTACTCAACCAAAAAATTCGACCTTGGTATCTAAAATTCGATTTTAATGAGGAGATAAATCCTATAATGGGTTCACTCAAAAATTCCTTTTCTGTAAAATTCCTAATTTCCCGCAGCAAAAACTAAAAATGCCCGAAATCAAATTCTGCTTCAACAGAAAGATGCACCCTTCAATGGAGAGTTATTCTATCCTCCTTTTGTTGATGGATTGTGGAGAGAGACCCAAAAATTAAGAAGCCCTAGCTTTTGTAGCTGCACAGTGTCTTCTTCTCAGGTTAGCTCTGATACCATGTTATATTTTTACCATTTAAGCAATATGATCTTAGGATCTTATCTGAGAGAATAACATGCACAACAATCAATCACAAGAGACAATAGACACAAAGATTTATCCTCAGGGAAACCATTAAGGAAAAACCCCACAAATTCCTCAAAGATAGAATGAGCACCAATGGTAGCAGTAAAACCCAAATATAGAAATATGATCTCCAACAGTTGTTCTCTCTCTCACTTGAGCAAGCTTCTTCTCTCTCACCTATGCACTATATCTGGGTGAGTGTGTGTCCCAAATAGAGAGGCTCACTCTCTATTTATATTCTTTCATTCACTTAATATTTGACTCAGTTACGTAGGCTCGAGTAATCCTAACTCAGCTATGTAGGCTTGAGTAACCACAACTAGGGTACTAATGACCCTACTTACAACGGAGGGGACTACCTCATGACTTTTAGTAATTCTCTCGATAGAAACATCGAGGTACAAGGAAATACAATTGATTCTCACGATAGGAGCATCGGGGATCAATGAAATACAATATATACAAGTGAATACATTCCGAAGTTACAAATAAATCAACATTCTCTGCCGTGCTCATGTTTTATCTTTCTGCATCAGTTCATTTGCTTCCCTCTTAACCTGCTTTTCCCTTATCGCACACACACTTTTCCTTCTTTTTCTTGCGCGTCAGCTTCTTCCTTATGCACTTTTCCTAGCCCAACAAGTAATTTATGCCAGTATCACTAGTATCTCTTCCTAGTTACCTTGGCTCAATTATTTCATCCACTTAGAGTAAATTAGGAAGTTTTAGACTATTAGGGTTAAATTTCACTTCCTTAACCAAAGTCCCCATAGCCTCTTCCATAGAGATCCTAGTTAAAACTTTCTAATTATTTTTCCCTATGTCCCTTGGATAAATCGGTCTTGCAAGTATTGTGAGAAATTTGGTTATTATGGAAATTGTGCATAAAAGATCGATCGAGGACATCTCTCATGGTTACTCAAGGTCTACTTCAGTGGGCCTGGGAAACCTATAGAGATGGCACCTTACATGTGTGACACTTTGGGGTAGTGTCCCAAGGTTCCACTGGTCGAGTGATCGTTTATTCTTTGCAAACCTAATATTTTTAAATTGAATGAAAATAGATAGGAAGACTACAATGATTCTAATGATTCAGTTAATCCAAAAACCAAAAATATTTAAAATGTTTTTACTATGGAAAGTTTGCTCATAAAATAAAATTTTGTCTTTATGGCTAGGAATAAGGAGGCCCATGTAAGCAAGACTAATTGGTATATTAAATTTGATGCTTCTCGTAATTTCACTAACATAAATGATAATTTTCTTGACTTTTAGGAATATAAGATATGTTTAGATTCTATTTTTTTTTTGTTGGAGCATATTTTCTATATAGACCTGAGTCATGCATGCATGCAACATTATTGACCTACCTAGTGTTTAGACCTTGTTTTTGACTTCCTAGTGCCTCAATCCCTGTCATTTTTTACCTCATTACCCACTATTACACCCTCATATATTATTTTAGGACCTCATGTGCCCTCATCCATGATTTTATCCATCCACCATCAAATACATTTAGTTAACTGGACTACAACCAGTTAACTAAGCCACCATTCCTTGATTTCATCACTCTGGGATAATAGTGAGCTCCGATGACCACTGTTAGTGAACTAAAACTCCTAAATTCACCCCTCTATAATTAGACATCATTAATTAACTCCCTCATGTGTCATCCAACTCCAGTTACCTTTATATACCCAGTTAACTAAGCACATTTAGGAGTTAGGACTAGTTCTCAAGTCTAGAGATGGTTTCTATGTTAATTTAATCGTACCCAATGAGAGGATTCCAAATTCATTCTTATGCGAAAGAATTTATCCTTTGGAGATGTATTTATATTGTACTCTCATTATTGATTAATAAACAATATGGATTTTATTCAATTGAGTTTTGTCTAATATGTATTTTGCTCAATATTTCTTCACTATTTTTGTTGCAAATCTATGTTGTTCATCTTAGTAGGATTACATTGTGATTTAGATACTTAGTTGTTGAATTTATTGATTCCATCAAGGCTATAGAAATATCACATGGTATCAGATCCTATGGAGTTTGGTAAATTCAATTAATCCTCGATGCAAATTTTCAGAGTGTTTATTTTGTAGGTACAACAACTTCAAATTGATTTGAAATCAGTTCCTGCTCTCACCATTCAATTATGCTGAGTGGAAATTGAAGATGGTTGCATATATCAAGAGCAATAAGATCTTTGATTTTTCTATTGAATCTATGGCAATGCCAGATTTTGCTGAAGAGGAAAGTGATTAGCTAAATGGTTTTGATAGTGCATATGGAAAATGTTTTTGACAATGTCTCATAATATGTGGTATCTCATTGATTCTATTGAGTATCCATTCAAGATCTGGAGTAATATAGATATAGATCTTGGTGTGCAAAAAGAAGTAGATGATACCTAGAGCAAATACAAAAACTCCTCAAGTGTTCTTCCTTCAAATGTCCTGGCCTCAACACTCTCTGATGAAGTTGTTCAAATGTCCTGGCCTAAACACTCCCTGATGAAGTTGTTCAAGTTGAAGAAATGGCAGAATCTTTAACTCATTCAGTATGAATTGGTGAAAGTCTCCTTGCAGTGAATCCTTCTCCTATTTCTCTAGAAGTTTATGATAAATATAATGTCTCATATTCCAATACAATTGCTCCATCATAAGACATTCAAAGCACCATTCTTGAAGAAGAACTCTCTTTCCATCTATTCTCCAATGATTCTTCTATTTTGAATTTTGAGCAAAGGTTGTCAATGATTGCTCAAGAAGATGAAGAGGAATTCAATTCCTCTGTCTACAATGTTGTTGGTGGTGCGTAGAAAAGTGAACTTTGGATGTTTTGGAGGTAATATCATATTTGGGAAGTGATCAGTTCTCCCTCACTGGTCCAATGCTTCCATCAAATTCCTACTTGATTGCTTGCAACAATTCTCAAAATTTTATTGAAGATGGAGAAAATTGTGAATTTTCTCTCTCAGTGGCACAGTTGGGACACATGTCTCACCTTCTTGGAGCTGATTTTAAATCTCATGATTTGAATTGATTCTCCAAGACCTTTCAATTATGGTTGGAGCTGATCTCATCACTATTGGTGTGAAAAATCAAGCACCTCAAGTCTCCTTCAAAAATTCTACCGTTGGGGATTATATATTAGTTTCTTCTCATGAGTTTGTTGATATGAAATGTTGTGATTTCTTGATATTATAGATGTTATATCATATTATGGAGCCCATAAATTCATTCTTCATGGTCCTCAAGATGCTAGTAAAAATAGATAACGCCACCATTCACTTGGATATGACATAACCACCTTTGGTTGAAGTTCTCAAACACATAAATTCTCATTCAGACCTAATCTCAACTTCCTTGGTTCAAATTTAAAGTCTAAAAAGAACCTACCTTTTCTCTTTTGTCAAATTATCTCAATTGCTCTACATGGTTCCGGTCTCCAACATGCCTCTATCTATGTCCTTGATCAAGTTGAGAATATTCCTCTTCTTCCAAAGAGGAATACTCCTCCAAACATAAGCATTTAGTTTGGAGAACTTTTTTGGTTTCCTTTTTTTAATGTCCAGTTTTTAGGAAGGATATTCCCCAAGTGGTTTTTCCTTTTTTCCTCATTTTACATGAATGAATAATGTAAAGGGTGACTATAGGGCTAGTTTCCTGGGACCTATATTTTTTTTTACTTCTCATAAGTTAGGCTTAAGCAGGGGTGTTGGAGCATATGACATGTAACATTATTGACCTACCTAATGTTTAGACCTTGTTGTTGACTTCCTAGTGCCTCAATCCCTGTCATTGTTTACCTCATTACCCACTTATGCACCACAATCCATGATTTTAGGACCTCATGCATCCTCATCCATGATTTTATCCATCCACCATTAGTTACATTTAGTTAACTAGGATACCATCAATTAATTGGGCCACCATTCCTTGATTTCATCACTCTGGGCTGACAGTGAGCTCCCATGAAACCTATTAGTCAACTAAACCTCCTAAATTTTCCCCTCTATCAATAGACATCATTAATTAACTCCCTCATCTGCCATCCATATCCAGTTACACTCAGTTAATTGAACACATTAAGGAGTTAGGACTAGTTCTCAATTCTAGTGATGGTTTCTATGCTAATTTAAGCCTACCCAATGGGAGGATTCCAAATTCCTTCTTAGGATATTGAATTTATCCTTTGTAGATGTATTTATATTGTACTCTCATGATTGATTATTAAACAATATGGATTTTATTCAATTTAGTTTCTTCTGATATGTATTTTTCTCAATATTTCTTCACTAGTTTTGCTGCAAATCTATGTTGTTCATCTCAATAGGATTACATTGTGCTTTACAACCTTAGATATGGAATTTATTTCTTCCATAAATGCTATATAAATATCACATTTTGGTGGTGGGAAAGAATATAGAATTGCTAGAAAAGGAAATGTGCAGATCCAAGTTCAAGGTAAAACGTTTCTCTTCCTTAATGTATTTTCCCTCCATATTGAATAAGAATGTTATTTCTATTGGTGAATTTATGAAGCATAATCCTCATCACTATTTGATATTTAGAAACAACAGCTCCCATGTTGTTCATAAACATATCAAGAAATTACTTGGTATGGGCGTTGAAGAGAACATGCGTTTTTTCTTGGTAAGCGTTGATTTGATTCAGGAACATTCATTAATCTCTAGTATTGGACATGAAAAATGTTGACTTTGACATCAAAGATATGGCCATTTAGATTCACATTATCTTTACTTTTTTACTCCTAAGAAAATGGTGGATGGTCTCTTAGATACCTAGGAAAAACGAGACATTGTTTGTGGTGCATTCCTTCTAGAGAAGTAGCATAGAAATCCTTTGGATGAATAAAAACTTGGAGAGCCAAAGTACTTCTTGAATTAATTCATGTTGGTATATGTGGACCAATAAAGACAATATTATTTTTTGATGCCGAGTACTTTTTGTTATTTGTTCATGATTTTTCAAGAAAAATCTAGTTGTATTTCCTAAGTACAAAAAGAAGATGTCTTTTCTAAGTTCTAAGATTTTAAAGCTTTCAGAAGAAGCATCAAATTAAACACATTATACAATTTGACAAGAATTTTACATTCAAAATGAGAACCGTTGCCATAAAAACTCATATTTTTGCATAAAAAACAACCTTAAATCCAAAACTGTTGCTATTGATAAAAAAAAATTGAGGGGCTAAAAATTACAAGCTTTTTTAAAGCTTAGTTAATGTCTGGTTGATGGAATTGCAATCAAAACCATAAATCGACCCCAGAAGCAAAATGGATGCTACCGATGGCACCTCTTTTTCTCGAGAGCTAGAATTACATGTTGTTTGAAACCCTAATGTTAAAAACTGATGGCGTTGCAATCAAAACCATAAATCAACCCCCAAATAAAAAACTGGTGCTACCATGGCACCCCCATTTTTTTAGACTGGAATTACAACTATTTTGAAACTATGACCTCAACAGTCCACCCCATTGCAAAATCTATCCTGAATAAAAAAAAAGATGCTACTTGTAACAACCTTTCTTCTTTCAGGTTAAAATTGTAGGCATTTTAAACTATGTCCTAAAAAATATATTGATTTTTTTTAATTACTTTAAAAACTATAAAAAGCTAATTAAACTCGAAATCTTATAATTTTTTGGAAAAAAACAATAGAATTTTTAAAAATAAAACAATTTAAAAAAAAATTGAACATTTAAAAAAAATAAATTAAAAAATATTTAAATATAAACATAAAATGGTTATAAAAAAATTAATAAAAAATATAAAATTAAAAGTTAAAAACTTAAACATAAAACTTTTAAAAAAATACAAAATATTACATTATTTAAATTTAAAACAAAAACAATATTTTTTAAATTAAAATATAAAAAATATTACATTGTTTAAGTTAAAAATTGATTGAAAAAAATTAAAAAAATACACAATATTGTACGGTGTTTACAACTAAATGTATTAAGGTGTTTACCCCTGTTTGTGCCAGAAATTGTTACTAAGGCTAGGGTAACAAGCCAACACAATCTCAAGAGAAAAAACTCAATTCAAACTAGGGTTTAGGTTTTTGTTTATGTGTTTTTGGTTGTAAGCTTCAAGATCATGCAGGGAATACATTCAGAGTAAAAGAAACAACTAAATCATAGACATAAAACTGATAAAGATGCCCAACATATCACAAAAATCCAACAAAGAGACTATGCTGTGGTTCATACATTAAAAGATAAGCATTACTAGAAAAACACATTAACTAGCAATGAATTTACCATTTAAGAAGCAAAACATGATCAATAACAAATCCAACATAGACAAAATGTGGGGGAAAGAGTCATATATCACATTATTTCATCAGTAAATGCATATGAGAGTTACAGTACCTATCTCTGAACAAGTCTGAAAGTACAAGCAGCTAGCAGACCTCTTGATGCTCCCAAAATCCAGAACCCCTAAAGTCCCTTTTCCACCTCTCTAAATAGTTACAAAGAAGTAGTTACATCTCCCCTTCATTAGGTCGAAATTGAAACTACCCAGCAGTTACATTAACTAACTAACTCAACTAATTAACTAAAAATAGCAAATCGGATTCCTGGCAAATATGGCGAATTTCTGGAAAATAGGTGTCAAAGCAGCTTCCATATCTCTCAATTGGTGACACCTGTGTAAAAACTGAGAGAGGTTTTTGTGAATGGGTCCATTATGGACAAAAAAATCTCTTGTTTTTAGAAAATTCATCTCCAATCGATCAGAATCTGCCCCGCAAAATGAACACTAAAACAGGAAAATATTAAATATTTAAAAACCCTGAAAAATAGGCTTCAAATATTAAATTGGATCTTTCAAACCTTGATATATGTTGCAAAAATGAGAGAGGTTTTTTTATATAGGTATCTTATGAACAAAAACCTCTTTTTTTTTTCAAAAATTCTTCTCCTTTAGCTCTTGGTCAGCATTTTACTTCAATGACTCAAAACAGGAAAAATAGAGCAGACTTCTGAGTGATCTCTTCTTCCTGTACAGTAATTTCTCCTGTGACAGCAAATTTATTTTCAATGGAAACTTTTTCTATTAAAACTCTGCACTGAACCCTCTGATATACTGAGAGACATGAAATTGAGATGCCCATTGCAGGCTTGTACAAGAAAACCGGAAAGTCCATCAGATGTTTGGTTCCTTCACCAAGACTGTGGGTGAAACTTAACAATCATTCAATCTGTCATGGAAAACAACTGACCGCTGACCACCTGTGTATTGAGACTTTGTGCCAAAAATAACCATTAAATCATTCTGGTGTCAACTATGAACAATGTCTGCAATGAGAAGCTTAGAGCTGCTAACTGTTTAGGTCAGCTTGTAATTTCCAGGATAAGATGAAGATTGTTTATATGGCAGCAGAAAAGATATAAGAATGAGCATAGGTCTGCTCACTTCTTACTCCCAGCATCTTCTTTAACACTAAAATGAGTTAGTTTAGCCCCTGAAATGTCATAATCATTTATGAACAATTTCTGCACAGTAAGACCTTGCAAATATGCCCTCTGCTACCAGCTTCTCAAATTCATCATCAGCATTCTCAGAGTCAGGATTGGATTCACTTGGTGTTTGCACTGTCCTAATATCAAAAGTTGTGTTGTCAAAATATCAATGAAGCAATCTTGGTGATCATTATACAGCTAAATAGCTGACCTATCTGTGACAATTGACTTATCAAGAATTATATTCCCTGAAGACTGATGTGCTTTACCATAATTTGTCTTGTCTTTATAAAATAGAAACTGTTTGGTTTCTGGATTAACTCTCAACAACAGCTCATCATTTCCAAGACGATTCTGAGGTGTAATAGCAGAAGGCTTTGTGTGCTTAACCACCATGGTCATTACTGAAAGCTTGTCCTTTCTCCTCCTTTCCTTGTGTTCTTGCAGAGTTTGTCTCAAAGACATATTACTCACAGTGTTACCACTGACAAGCACAAAATCTCCTCGGACCACATTCCATTGATCAATAAAACGCAGGGCATCACCAACACTAACACAATTATTTGATTCTATGGCTGTGATAATGAAGTTAATTTGGGATTTCCAGTGAGATCTCTCCAAATAGCTTGTAACTTGCTTCGCATGAGAACAGCAAAATACAAAAACTTCCTCAACGCCAACAGAGGCCAGCCACTCCAGTGTATGATCAATTATTGAAACAATGATGTCGTCCTGACCAGTGTGGCAGATTTGAGTTGAAGCCCAAAATAAATGTGGGCTATTGAATACCACTGGCATGGGGTTTCCAAGCTATGGACGCTGTTAAACATGAACATTTTCCAAATCTCTCAAAAGCATTACTTACATTTTGAAATCCAACCTGAAGCTGTCATCGCTTTAACTCCAATGTATCAAGCGATTCGTAGATCTTTACATGGCCATCAGCATATGCAGCCACCAATTCCAATCCTGACACATAATTACCAAACTGAATATCCAGCCAACACCGGTCCATCTTGAAACTGATAACACAACCTCCATTTACACGATTCAAAATCTGCTTCAACTTCCTCCCACAGTGAAATAGTTTCTTCAAGAATGTATACGAAAATAGCCCAATACTCTGTGTTGAGGAGCTTCCACAAGCACTCCGTGTGAATACAATCGCATCTGCTCCTAGCTTCATAATGCTTGTTTTGAAACCTGGTCCAGTTTGATTCTCAGTTTGCTTCTGGGGCCCTTCAATCCTAAAATTATAAGAACCACCATCATCAATAAACTTGACCAAAGATCCGTAGTAGATGAGCTTCTTATCACAATCTCTGCCTGCTAAGATATGATTCAACTCTTAATGCAGTTGATCAAACCTATTAACAGAGCCAGAGCCACGTAGTTCTTGATGATTTTGTGAAGATGAAGTCCTAGAGGAGGCCTCATCAATCAATTGGGCTCCACTAAAGTACTCTGGCAGAATTTTCAGAAAGGAGGCCACGACACTTTCTTGAATTGTTTCCATGGAGGACTCCGTAGAAATGCCTCCTCCTCGGGCTTCTGCGACGGAAATGCTAAGAGTTTTCATGAAATCGCTGTATTCATTATATCTTGAAGACTTACCAAATTGCAGCAGAGAGACGAAATGCTTATTGCTCATTCTGCAGTAGTTCAAATCGGCATCCTTCGACCAGTTGTCGATTTCACTTCGAAGTTGATAATTTCTTCTCAGAGTTCTCCAATCTAGCTTTTTAGAAACTCCTGGAGGCTTGTATTCTGTAGTAAAAAAAAAAAGAAAAAAAGGCACAATGATTATACCCATCACAGAATACAACATTACCTAAAGCTTGAGCCGCATTCACAGGAGTTGTCGATTTCTTGGGTTGCCTATCAATGGCGACATTAAATCCATCAGAAAACTGGACATCGTTCTCAGAGTTTTTCACATGGTTTATTTGAAGCTTTTTGGTGCGTCTCCCTTTAGAAGAAACAGTTCTACCCAAAGAAGCTGAAGCTTCAAAAGGATAGTAACCATGAACACACACATGCAGATAATCCGAGAGCTCTACAAAGTATCGAATGAAGTTGCAAGAAACGTCCTTCCTCGAGGCCTCTTTGAGATATTCACCTTCATGCCAGTAGAATACAAAAACGGCCGATTCTCGAACTACGGCATACAGTCCTGGTTCCAACTGATCAAGAACCTCTTCTTCTCCGAACAAGCCTTGCTTCTTGAAAGCCTCTGCCATCATTTGCTTGAAAATCGGGAAAAAAGAAGGCCGCGATATTCTTGTAGCGCGCCCTTTGTAATTTTTCGCTCCAAGAATATCGTTAGTGCTATTTTTTCGCTCTTTTTCAGCTTTTTGATATTTTGTGTGGATTTTAAAAGTTGCTTGAGTGGTGATAATGCTTTATTGTGCTCAAAATAATCCTTTGTGAACCCATTTCTTTGATATAATGACTTTAAAACCCCATCAAAATGTACATGCTCAACTTATAAAACAAAAATATAAAAGCTAGGTTCAAAAGAAATTCACTTAACAAGCTAAATTCAAAAGAAATTCACCTATCAACCAAAAGAGTCCCTAAAGAAAACAAATAATCTTATTTAAAACAAAAAGTTACTTCAAATAAAATGAAAATCAAACCAAAATTGGAGAAGTCAAACCAAAATTGGAGAAGTCAAACCAAAATTGAAGAAACAATTTACTGACTTAACAACCCCTAATGTAATAAGGTAGGGAGGGAGGAGTGTTGATGTCGCACATATCTCACTCCAATATTTTAGGTGGTAAACAAATTTTAACGATAATAATAATATATATTAGTTAACTGTATATATACAATATATAGGGTGTATATGGTTACATATTCTTATCTCATATATACATATATATATATTTATTTTATTTTATTTTAATTTTTTATATTTTTTATTTTGAGTTTTTATAATTTCGATTTTTTATAATTTGATTTTATTTTTAATATTTTTTGTCTTTTTAAAATTTGTTTTTAAATATAGTTTTTCTTTTAATTTTGATTGTTTTTTTTCAAAAATATTAATGATTTTAAGTTTATTAATTATTTTAATTGTTTTTAAATTGCTTTTAAAAAATTAATATACTTTTTAAGTTGTGGGTTTGAAATAATTACATCTTTAACTTATAGAAGAAATGGTTGCTATTGGTATACCTTTTTTTGATTAGGGGTTGATTTTGACATTTTTGCTGCAATGTTCTAGGTTGTTAAGGCCATGGTTTTAAAATAGTTGTAATTTCAATCTAAAAAAAAGGGGGTGCCAAGGAAGCACCACTTTTCGATTTTGGGGTTGATTCAGGGTTTTGATTGTAATGGTGTTTGTTGTTAAAGCCAAGGTTTCAAGCAAAATGTAATTTTAGCGTCATAAAAAAATGGGTTCTACCCATAGAACCCCTTTTGGATTCAAGGGTCGATTTATGGTTATGATTGCAATGTTACCAATCAACCACTGGTCGAACTTTAAAAAAACTCGTAATTTTAACCTCGAATTTTTTTATATATTAATAACAACAATTTTTTATTTGGTGTAAAATTAGCCAAAAAATGAAGCCTATAAAAAAACAAAAACCATGGAGGGCTCTTGTCTAGTTGTACAATGTGTTATTATTTAGGACAAATAATGGTGGTCAGTTTTGTTCTTGTGAGTTTAGTAACTTTGGTAGTAAAAAAAGCATACATAGATAATACACCACACGCTATACTCCACAACAAAATGGAGTTGTAGAGAGAAGGAATCAAATTATTATAGAGATGGCCAAGTGCGTGTTAGAAAAAAATGGACTCCTTAAAATATTGGGAAAATGTTATATTTGCTAAATGTATCTCCTACAAAATTCGCTCCAACTATGACTCCAAACAAGGCTTTCTTTGGAAAGAAGCCTTAACTAAGTCATCTAAATTTTTATTTATTTATTTATTTTCTTTAGTTGCTTATATGTGGATTCCTAATGAGAAACACAGTAAGTTGGATTCAAAATGCACAAAATTAATGTTTACAAGGGACAATGTGTAAATTTTCCAAACCTTAGGTAATGGAAGTCCTTATGTTCTCAACCAAACAAGTACAGTATTTAATTGCAAAAAATAGCTTCTTCACATAGCAATAATCATGCAAAAGCTAAAAACTAAAAGGTGAAGGTGTAAAACAATCACACACATACACATGGATTTATCCTCAAATTAGCTTATCATTCAACTAATCAAAGCTTACATGAAACCTCCAAATGATGCTTAAAACCAACAATTGCATGGAAAACAAATCAACCTAAGTAGTTGCAATGCCTGTTAAGAAGGTACAACCTACACAAAAAAAAGAGGAACAATTGTTGTATGGCATGTTGTACACTACTATGAGGATCTATACCATATAAAATGTACGACCACATGGGTTGTAGTTCATTTTACTCAACTATTGGTCAATCTTCTTCCTCTTATCTCCACTTTCTCTCCTCCAATCACTTAAACTACTCAATTATTCAACTGTTTGACAAAATTTATGTGTAAACTCTCTATCTTGACTTGTCTTTATACCCATGTTGAAACCCTAATTTCTCAATAATATGTACAATTGATATTAATCCTAATATAAATCATTAATATAGTACATATATTGTATTAGACTCAATAGCTAAATATAATACTTTTCGTTTTTTCTTAAAAGTCACTTACAAAATAAAATTATCTTGAACAAAATATAACATGCTCACACTAAACTTACGTCAAAGTTTATATCTGAGCTATATTCTTCAACACGATGAACATCATAAAGTCTATAGAATGATTGTTATTGAAGATTAAAAATGTGTTTTAAGTTATGATGTTGTACATGATGACATGCCAATTTGTTTATGAGAACTTCATATCATAAATCAAGTCTGAAATTTCCTGTCAAGGATAATGGAACTACCGAAAAATGACCTTCTTTGCATGCATCCACCAAACATGAAGCAAGGAAAACCTTATCCAATCATGTGGCCGATGAAATAAGTAAAAATCAACATCATATTAATGTTTAAATCAGTCCCATTCAACATGAAATTAACATTGAATCATAATTCAAAAGACATCCCAAGTGTTTTTATAAATAATTTCATGAGGTTCACTTGGATAATATTCCTAAACTGGGGGAGGGAGGACTATTGTTAAGAAACAAAGGTAAAAAATATGATTGTTTCAATATGTTTTACTTGTTAACTTTCAAAATTATTTTAAGCCTTAAAGTTATGAAGAAGCCAAAGGATGGCTTGAATGGGCGAAAACTATTCAAGTTCATATCCCATCTTGATGAAAAATCACACTTGGATGTTGGAGGATATCCCTACAGGTAAAAAGGTATTAGTTGTAAGTGGGTTTATAAGGTGAAGTACAAGGTAGATGGTACACTTAATGAGCACAAAACAAGGTTGATCGAGAAGGGTTTTGATCAACAAGAAGGGATTGATTATGAGAAGACAATTGGTTCTACTTTCAATATGGTTACAATCAGGTTGGTTTTGGCTTTTGTTGCTCATTTTGGTTAGAATATTTTTCAATTGGATGTTAAGAGCACCTTCGTCAATGGTCATTTGGAGGAAGAATATTATATGTATCAACATCAAGGTTTTTGGGTTCCTATCAAGGAACACATGGTATGAAAATTGGTTAAGACACTTTATGGTCTCAAACAAGCACCAACAACTTGGTACATCAAAATTGACAAATTGTAGGATCATGGATTCATAATAATTTATTATGATTCCAATAGCTACATCAAAAGTAAGGATGGTGATATTGTATTATTGGTGATTTGTGTAGATGACATCATCATCACAGATAGTAATTTCAGAGCAATTACCAAGGTAAAATCTAAATTATGTTTTCCTTTTGATATGACAAAGTTAGGCCTCCTACATTATTGTTTAGGTGTAGAAGTTTTCAAAACGAACACATGTACTTTTGTTTCACAAACTAAGTATTCCAAAGGTTTGTTAGAAAAATATTGGTTGGATGATTGTAAAAGTTCATCTACACTTATAGAGAAAGGCCTGGAACATTCAAGCAAAGTCAACTCCAAATTAGCAAATGAGTCGATTTTTAGGAAACTATTGGGAATTTTGATCTAACTTACTACCACTATGACACATATTAGCTTTGCAGTCAACTACATATCCATTTTTGTTACACATCCTAAAGTAGAACATTGAACAACAACAAAAAGGATTTCAAAACATGTTAAAGGTACAATAGATTTTGAAATATTATATGGTGAAAGTGATGCACTTCAATTAACTGACTATAAAAATTTTGATTGAGAAAGATCAATGGATAACCAAAAATTGACATTTGGTTATGTATTCAATCTTGGAACAGGTGCTTCTTCATTGGCTAGCAAGAAAAATTATGTTATTTGTGTTTCTTCTACTAAGGTAGAATATAAGGAAGCAACAAAAGGAGCATGTGAGGCAATTTGGATTAGACGAATACTTGGAGATTTGATGGTTGAGAAAAAAAATTCAACAGTGATTTTTGTGACGATCAAGGTTTAATAAAATTAGTAAAGAGCGTAATTTTTCATGAGTGCACTAAACACATTGATCTACGTTGTCATTTAATTAAACAACTTGTAGAATATGATGAGGTTGAATTTCAATATTGTACCACACAAAAGAATATTACAAACATATTCATCGAGCCACCTGGTCCATATAAGGTTTTTAAATTTAAAGAGAAACTTGGTGTATTTTGCAAAATGGCCATTAAGGGAGGATGTTAGTGTAATTAATATTTATTTTGCTCATTCTTTAATAAATATGCTTTCAATTTACATAGTTAAAGTACTTTAGTATAATAAATAAATTAATGGGAAGTCATTATGCAACCACTTTCTCTCTTCACTTGTATAAATGTAACAACACTTATTATAAGTTGAATGAACACATATTTGGAAGTTCTCTCTTTTAACTATATGGTTCTCTATTTTCTCTTCTACTTTATTGTCCTGATCTTGCTTAGAGTGACATGGAGCCAATTAAGGGAACCCATATGAGGATCTCATTTGAGATGATGGAGAATTTGCAAACTTCAGATTAGGATATGAAATGATATAAACATATTTTTGGAGTAGAAAGTATCCTTGAAAAAGTGTTTAATGTCCTAAGATTCTTGAAAGGGTTTTTCCTTCCCAATGAGAAAGATCTTGTTATTCCAACATCTTAGAATGGCTTGATACCCCTTCCATGCATTTTAACATGTATAAATTGTAGAATTCAGATTTAGTAGGTGACAAGCAACATATTCATATCACAAATATACATTATTGTTTGTTAATCCTGAGTGAGGGAGACACATTTTTTACATGATCCCACTAATTATTCAAACCACTCCAACATTCCATCCATAATCCCACGAATCCCTCCATTTATTGAATAAATTCGATTTTTACCTCTATGTACAACATGCATATATTTGTGACATTCTCTATTCCATTCTATCTTTTTTGTGATAGATTTTAATTGATATTGGTGTTCACATATCATTTGGTATCAAAACCTTCAATTGGGCCAATGGAGTTATCCAATTTCAAAGCTTTCTCCTCATCTAGAATTCGACTTGAACCTTGCATCTCCATCCATATTCATTTGAATATCTTCTATCACAAAAAATTTGTGAGATCCATTCATGGGTGTCATCTTAAAGAATTACACCATGTATTATTGGATTGCCCTCCCTTGATAACTATGAATTTTTCCATCCCAAAATTTCCATACAAATTCCTACTCATGTACATGCAACTTGTCAATTTTCAACAAAATAAATCCAAAACCAACAAAAAGGTTGCTTGAACTCATGGAATCCACAATTGCTCTACATTCCATACATATTCTACCAAAATTATCGAGGCATTTTTCAAGAGTAGCAATTTGTGTCTAGAGTTCATTCTACAAGTTTTTTCTCAATTCCAATGGAATACTCTCCTATACTAGCAAGTTTAATTTTCATATCGCCTCCAAGCATAACATTGATGCCACACGAGATTAATTGTTTCTTGCTATTTTGGTTGAACAAGGATCACAACATAACAAATTCCTAGCAAAATAGTTTCCAAAACCACTTAATAATGCCAAAATCTCATTGAGCAAATGGACCAATTGAACTAGCAAAGAAAGCAACAATATGAGTTCCATGCAAAGCTCATGTGAGACTAGATGTTCATGATTTAGATGATGATTCCTTCTTAGATACATAGTTGAAAAGCACTAATTGGTGCCCATTGTTCCTCCCATCACCCAAAACCCATTAAAGACGAAACCCAAAATTTCCATTCTTTGCTTCGATGGCTCCCTTAATGGAAATAAGCATAATGCATACATATGCAATGTCAAATCATATTTCAAGATGCAATCCAACATAATTGAGCATGATAATAACATAACTATTGAGGTTCACATAGAGGAGAAAACCCTCAACAAGGAGTGGTTGGTATCTTTGATCTGTAAACAAGGGACTTATAGCATGCTTGCTTCATCAACAAAAATACTAATCAAAATTAATTACCTAGTCATTGTTCCCAGTCTTATTCATAGGTCTCAACCTCCAGAATGGCACTATGTTCTCATTGTAGCTCTGAGTGTAAACTAAACAATATTGAGGTGTAACCCGCACACAACAACCAACAAATGACACAATAATAACTAGGCTAATAAAAAGCAAGGCTCTACAAATATTTTATCATTAATAACTCCATCTTCAATTCCTTTGCACAATGATATCCAGTTGAAATAGATCTCTTATGATTCTTAAGGATGAGACATTGTCATGATTTGATGCATGTGTTCAGTTGTGATTGTAGTGCTATGTTTATAGGCCAATGCTAATACGAGAATAAGATATTACCAATGCTAACACAAGAGGTTATTATATCTGTGTAAGTTTTAAACCTGTGCAGAGAAGAAAATCATACATATTATTTAAGCAAAACATAGATTACACCATAACATTCACACATAAAACACAAAGATTTACCCTACAAACCCTTAACTAGGAAAACCAACAAACCTTGTAGCCACACCTATTTTATCATTATCATTATGAATAACTCACAATACAATATATGTATTTCTCAACATCCAATGCCATAATCCATTAAACCATATTATAAAATTGACCCTAATCCCTTACCTGGGATTAAATTACATATTTTTAAAAAATTCCCCAAAAATATCTAAAAACAACCCCAAAAAATTGGGCTCGATGTGCTTGCGTCAGAAACGGCCTATCGACATTTTTCGAAGTAAAACAACCTACCATCCTATTTTTGTGAAGGTGTCAACATGGATCATGAGGCACATCACTGACAGGCGTACCTCCGACCCCCCCCCCCCCCCCCCCCCCCCCCCCCNGCATAGATCTCCATCAACCACAGAACAAATGTTCAAAGAAAACATGACCAATAGAATCACATTCCCTTTCTTCTCCTTGTGAGAATTGTGAATCTTGTCTACTAGTGTGATGGAAGAAGTATTCAACATGGTCTCAAGTCATCCAACTCTTGCACTCCTTGAATTAGTAGAGAAACCAAAAGTACAAACACTACCAAGGCCATGCGAACCTTATTGGACTTCCATTTTTCCCAAGTGGACTAGAGAAACCATCATTACGCATTTCATACTCATGTTTTAGACTCTATAATTCTTGTGTTATGATATCCCTACAGATGAAGTTCCTCACATTGGGATTTCCAAAATTGAAATTGCACCAACTCTTGCTCTATTTTTATGTTGCAATTGATCCTTTTGTTGTTTAACAATAAGTACTTCTTCCTACGGTCTTTTCATTGCATCGTTTCTTTTTTTCTTCTTTTGAAGATATGATAAATTTTAAATGGGGACTAATATTATTGATTTCTTCAACTAGGACAAATTTCAAGAATTGTTTCTTCTCAAAATTGGTATCGCATGGGATCACTTCTCTTCACACGACAATCCATAGCTCTTGTTAATAAAAATTCTAGCCTTGTTGAAAAACTTATGCTCTTCGCATGATGGAGAGCTTCGTGATTAGTCTCCAACTAGCACAACAATTATGGACACACTTCTTTTCACACTTCAAGCTAATAGTACTTGTTGGTATTCTGAGATTATATATGGTTATTAGTCTTGAATAATTTACTTGCAATTATTAACTAAAACTCACTGAGATCTAACAAAAATCGCACAGTGGAAAAACACAAGAAATCACATTCACATTTAACACATCGATTTACTCTGGAAAACCCCAACTTGAGAAAAACCAACAAACTGTTTGATTTTTATTAAAAATAAAAATATTGGGTTATCGTCATAGGATAATGGCCCACTGAGGAATAAAATACAACAAAATAGCCAATCCTATCACCTGGATGCTACTCCTTTGTACCATAGGCCCTCACTTAGAGTAATTACAAAAGTGCTTTCACTTTAATAGTTCATTTAATTAATGTGAATCTCCTAATTTTGAGAGGTCTAATGGATGACTCCTGCATGCCAGACACTTGGCCTATGCAAAAGTACATGTTTGATGTTACACAAAACAACACTCCCTCTTAGTGATGAATTTAATTCTCTGAGAGCCACCTATAACTAGTTCTCCCTTTGACCTTGGAACAGCGTTGATCACATCATCATGCACAATGACATTCCTACAACCCCATTTGTTAGATGCTCTGTGTTTACTAGAAGCCACATAAATGATGATTCTACACACATTGTACATCAGTGCCAAGAAGTTTGAAAACTTCATCAAAGGTCTACTCTCCACCACTGTGCTACTAGGATCCACCTACTCCTGAGCATCCATCAATGTCATTCTATACCAACCATGTATCCTAGCAGAACTAGAAGGGGCCAACTCCCTCTTACCCTCTAGAGGTTTACTCCCCATACTAGAATTCTATGAACTCTGCTCAACCTTCAAAATCTTATGCTTCTTAACCTTTGTTACTAATTTCGACCCATGATCCAATACCCCCTGGATCCAACTATAAGCTTTCCTTGTAAAATGTAAATTTTTCCCTCTCTAACACCAAGAACTCGTGTTGAGTCTATGCCAGATCCTATCGGTAGAATTAGAACTCATCCCCTCCCAAAAGATAGTGCATACCCACTATCCTCCAATGTCAATAATGAGGCCAATTTCACTCTAAGCTCCAAATGGCATACAACATGTTTGTCACCTATAGTAATACTCCTAAATCTTGTGGAAACCTAGATGTTACAACTCCATTCACATCACACTTGGCATGAGTGCCAAGCTCCAGGTATGTCCCTGTCAACTTGGTGAATAGATTCAAGTGTCCCTATCATGTGACGAGAAGCCCCACTATCCATGAACCAAGAACTACTGAAGACTATGCCAAAAATACAAGAGACTAACAAGAACTCCTTAAACTTCTAAACAAACTCTTCTCTTGATCTTCTGCAGTAGTTGCTACCTATTAAGACTTGCTCTTGTCTTTCTTTCATACTGGACATTGTGAAGCATAGTGGCCACACTTATGGCACAAAAAAAACTTCACTTATTTCATGTATTTCTTCTTCTTCACCCCCTATGAAGTTGACCCTTTACTGTTCTGGTTCCTCTTTACTTGACTAGCAAGAGAAACATTCTCTTGACCATTCTCCTACTATTGGCCTCCAGATAGAAACTCCTCCTAGATCTTCTCTTGGATGAAATAATCACATAACCTCTCCCAATCAAAGATTTTATCTCATACAACAATCCCTTTGAACGATGGTTTTCCATGGCTTGGTGAAACCATTCAAGGAAATCCTTACCAACTCTGAATTCCCCATAGTTTTCCCAACTAATGCTAACTTATCACAAACTTGTTTGTTTCTAGTGAGATAAGAAACTACAGTATCAGTTTTGGACATCTTAGTGCTTTTGAGCTCCTCCCCAAGCACCATCTTCCTGTTTTGGTTATTACTGTGATATAATCCTGTTAGATCATCCCACATCACCTTGGTTGGTGTCTTTTAAGCAATGTGAGGGATCAAATGATCCTTCACTGCATCCATGTTAATTATCCCAACCTTCATGTCTTTCAGGTTGTGTTTTTCCAGATCCTTAGGATCTGTCGGTGCACTCACTATTGCGTTGGCTAACTCCCATAGCACATTCTCCATGAGAACCAACTTAACCCTTTCGCAGGGTTATAGTTGAAGGCTCCCTCCAACTTGTATTCCTATTGAATACCTATAACAACCATTTTTAACTTCTTTTTGTTGCTACCTAGACCCAAATATGCAGCTTACTACTCCCTTAGGGTTTTTCTATAGATTTTTGGGTGATACCTAGAGTCTTCTTGGACTGCCCAACTTCTCTAGACAATTTCCCAGACTTGTTCTGGACTACCCCAGGCTACCCTGGCCCTGCTGGTGGGTACTCAGCTGCCTAGCAACTGCAACCATCTCTTGACAACTCTAGCGGCTGGCTCACCTGGCCCAATGGTTACTATTATCCTTGTTTCCATGGATTTTCATTTTTCGGTTGCCCACACGATCTCCTGTTGGCTGATACTCCACTAGCTCAACTCGATCAGCAGCTCCAACGGCCCACCCACGTGGGCCACAATTCCAATATCTACCACTCACCATCCAGTTCTGACACCTCCCACATGGTCCAGCTCGTAGCCTGCAGCTCGTGCGTTCTCTTCATGCCTACAGCTCCCAACCAGCTCTATTATCCCATCACCGCTACTTCGTTCTTCGACCCAGTTCCATCCCAATCCTCGAATGCTGTGGATGGATCACATCCTGGGCCCACACCTATCCTAGCCGTCTTCGCACATAGATCTTCACTGTAGCCTTGTGTAGTTGGTTTTCTTAGGTAAGATATGGTTAATATTAGTCCTAATAATTTACTAGAACACACTAAGATCTAACACATATCAGATGTATCATCTTCTTACCTAGGGTTCATATTATACTATTATAATATGCAAATACCTAGGGAAAATACCATGGGTCACCAAATACCATGGCCCTCACTTTACATAGAATACTTACAAAAGTATATTCACTTTAATAGTTCACTTAATTAAAGTGAAACTAGTAAGTGTGAGAGGTCTTCTAGATGGCTCTTGCATGACAAACACTTGGCATATGCAAAAGTAACTTTCTGATTCTACAAAAATCAAGAGTTCTTCTCCCCAATAATATTCAATGTCAAGGCTCTCTTCTATTCATAAAATCATGGGCATGACCTCAACGTACAACTATGGGGATAAAGAGACATGGAACACCAACCATCTAGAAGGAATGTGTTCAATGGTAATTACCATAAGTTGAAATTAGCAAACTGGATGGAGCACGAAAGTATTATAAATGGTATTTCCATCCCAATCATTGATTCTTGGACAACATAGATGGATTACCTATAACCTCTAGCTATTAGATTTAACCATACCAAGTGATTTGACTATAGGTAAATGTCTTACAATCACATATCAATATATCATAAAAACAAAATAATACACATGTATTGTTATCATCCAACATAATAGACATGTATTGTCATCATCCAATGTAATACACATGTATGTAAGTCTATATGACAAGCAATTAAAAAAATCCAGATACTTGGATGGTTATAGGGATACCAATGCTCACACACTTGGATGATGATAGGCTACAATATTTTTAATACCAACAATTTAATCAAACCAATTGGTTGTACGTGATAGAGAGCAATATTGTAGCATGGTTTTCAAAGTGCACACACAAATAACCACAAAATTGAAACAATTACATAGTGATGAAACTCACAAATGACTCAAAGATTTACCTAGGAAACCCAAATGGGAAAACTAGCATTCTAATGGTTTCTTTGTCTTATTTCAATAATCTATGGTTACAATGCAACTCATGTATTTATAGCATTCTCCTTTCTTTGGAAAAAAGACCCTGACAATCAAGTTACAAGAAGATATAGGTAAAATGGGGGTGATGGGAAACCCAAGAGGCTCACCTTTGATTTTCCATTCCTCTCTATTTCTCTCTTTATTTTTCATTTTTCTTCTACATTTAATTCTTTTATTTCTATGTTTTCTTTTATTTCATTTAATTTTACATTGGTTGCATTGTCTTTTTGTTTTATCTAACCTTCATTAATTTCCAAATTACACTTGCATATACTAATTCTTACAACAGCTTGTTTGTTTGGATCCATTTCGAATCAAAATTCTAACCAATTGCTTGTCACGTGGTGGGATTATTTCACAGTATCATTTAGAAGCAATTATATCTCCTTGGTTACAATGATTCCCTGTTATCTTAATGGTTTGAAATCTACCAAATTCCAAGCCATAATGTTCAACAATTCATAAATCTATACGATTTAATTTCAATCAAACCTAAGGTATAAGGCTCAAACAAAAATCTAAAAAGTAAATTCATTTCTAGCTTATTTTGTTGAGATTCATAAGCATCAATTGAAGAATTGATGGAAGGGATTCTCAAACAAATATTGAAATAGCCTCATCAAAACTGTGCTAACGGGACATAGGTCTAATTCACTAAAGAGAGTGTGTGCAATCCAGTTACAGTTGCTGAAACATAAATACATATTGCACCCAAGAGGAAAATGTCAATCACAAGAGAAAAATACCAAACCTTAATGCCCTTAGGGTTATAATATTTGGTATTTTAGATAAAAAAGATCATAATATGAGATGATACAAATAGTAGCTTGAGATTTATATTTCTACACAACTCAGGTGAGGCATCCCTTTAAGAGGTGGAGGTACCCCTTCAAGAGGGGGATATGGGCCCACAAAACAAGGTTACACACCCCAAGAAGGTTATTGAGTTTATATATCAAGTTTGACTATGTCAACCTTAACAATAAACCTATTATACAATAAATGAAATAAAATATGACCTTAGCAATAATTACAAGTACATAATGATACACACGAATGGGTTGTGGCCACATGTACAAATTACACCAATGATTTCTACACCACCCATTCAATTGAACAATGGGGCATAGAAAGAAGTCACTACAATACAAGATTACAAGATTTTCTTTCCCTCTTAATGTTGCATAAAGGATCACCCCATTGAACTCCACATCACTCCCTCTTAAAACCATCAAGATCATCTATGACCAACATTGACCTCCAAAGAGACTTAGGTGTGAGATATTTTAGTTTGAGGGGGACATCACAACATTGAGTAAGGATTGTGGTGGAGAATATTCCTCTTGATAGCGCTCAAATGGGATAAGAAGAAATTCCATTGCATAACATGTGTCCTGAAAATTATGAGCAATCTAAGCAAGAACGGTATAAGGTGGGAGAGATTCCTCATTATAGCACCTAGGTAAACCAAAAAGTAAATCTTCTACAACAACAATAGTGGATATATCCCACTTATGTATTGTTCTTGACCTATCCGAAGGAAGAGTATTTGGTGCAATAAAATAGTGCAAGGTGTCACCATCATCACTGAATAATGGAGTCTTGCACCCTGTTGTTTCTTGGAACACCAACAAATCAATCCAAAAACAAAAGATAACAAATAAATCAAGCTGGAGTGCCCACTCAACAAGATCACCCACCTAGCTAGTATCGAAAAAACAAAGATAGTGCAAACTACACTCACCAACCTGCCAATGACTCTCATGAAGTTCCCACATGTAGAGGGAACCCATAATAACTACAAAGGAGATATTTGACCAAGTATGTGTAAAATAATGCAAATGACCAAATAGAGATGAAAATAAATAGATGCATCAAACAAGGATAAAGAGCATTTAGCCTAAAACTTCATCTCAAAAGTAATTGGAGTACCAACTGGCTAGTAGTATTTCATATCATAGAACTGCAAGATATCCAAGGTGTATTTTGGCTAAGGAAGACAAATCCAAATAGAAGTCTCAGAAACCCAAATCCATAAAAAGGAATGAAGCAACCTAAAACAGTCATCTCAAAGGAGTCATTAAGTTGTTGTTTCCAACCATTGATCATGGATGTGGAGTGACCAATCAACAAGATATCATCCACATATGGCACAAGAATAAGAGTTTGGCCATCTTGATGGTGAATGCAGATATTATGCTCAATCTCATAGCAAGTGAGGATTTCTTGACCTTACAAACCAAGGAAATAAGACCATTCCATACAAGCCCCTATGTTTGTTGCATATAAATCTCTTCTTGAATATCTTCATGGAGAAAAACACTTTTGACATCCATCTAATAAACCTCCAAATCCAATGAATTAGTTATAGATAGAATCATTTGAATGTAGTCCATACCAACAACTAGAGAAAAAATATATGAATAGTTTAAACCTCCTTCATGGGAGAAACCTCTAGCAACAAGACATGTTGTGTGTTTCTTGAGACTTTTGTCTAGATCATACTTGGTTGTATACACCCATTTGTAATCAACAATATTCTTACCCTCAGGTAAGGGGACAAGATCCCAAGCCTATTTTTGCATTAAAACAACATTTTCTATGGCCATAGTTTCCTTCCATTAAAGATACTTTTTTTCTTAGTTAAAATTAATAGGATCAACATCAAACCTACAACAAATCCCTCTAATATAGGTAACCTCCATTGGCATATTTTTTTTGCTTGAAGGGGGAGGTGTAGAATAGCGTCCTATGGAGTAGATGTAATCCACTTAGGCATTGCTCATGATTTAGTTGATGGAGAACATAAACAAAGAATTCTATAGTAACACTATGATGAGATAGCATAACTAATAAGAGATTAGAGGGAGCCACTTGAGTATAAGAGACTCCAATTCTAGTGGTACCAAACAAGTCATCAATATAGGCTTCATTATGGATTGATGATGAGGTCACTATAGAGGAGGTGTTGGAAGAAGCTCCCAAAAGAGGTGGCTCATCAAGTCCTAAAAGAAAATTTCCATCACTACAATTGGAGGTGAGTCAACTACAATAAGAATGGGGTAATGGTGGACCATGGGAAAGAATTTCCTCAAAGAAAAAATCCTTCATTTCAATCACCTTATTGGTGGAAGGATCAAGCAAGCGACATCCCTTGAAAGTATAACAGTAGCCCACTAGAAAGCAATTTTGGTTTGTACATTTTAACTTGTGCTTTTATTTGAAAACATGGGCATGTTACCCTTTGACATGTAGGTGTGACTATGTGATCTTCCATCTCATCTAGTAGTTCCATAGATGAGATCTATGATTTTCCTATGGAAGTTTTCCAAAGTATTAGCAACAAAATATGTAATATACAGAGTTGTTCTGAAATTGAATATATATTTTTTTGTTGAATGAATGATAAGATGATTACAAACAGCCTCGTGACAGTTTACTTAGATGCATTGATTGATCACAAGGCGAAGGGGTACACACCCTTTGAATTTTTGTAAACTTACTAATCATAATTATATTAATTATTATTTAATGACTAATTATATTATTTGTTATTATTAATATTAGTGCTTTATAATAACTTGGAGGCCACGAATTTTGGAAACCTCAAGTCAAACAAGTGTAGGTGATGAGTGTCGTACTCATTGTGATTTCATGAATTACTTGTGTTACAACCATAACGTCTCCTCACCATTTAGTATGACTTCCGCATTGATCAAATCCTTCACGTTCAAATCCTAATCGTCCCTCTTTAACAAGCGGAACACCCATGTTTTTCTTACCACGTTGAGCTTGATGAAATTGTTTAGTTACTTTTGGTCCCATCTCCTCTTACTTGCACAAATTTAAGTTGCACTGGTGGAAAAAGTTTTGCAGGGTTTTTACGCCGATAGGTGTATATATCTTAGAATTTTGGGGTGGACTACCATCTATGCTTTTTCATCTATGGATGAGAATGAGACAAGTGTACTGTCCAGATTGATTCTATGGGAGTCGTCCAAGATTAAACGAGAATGAGACAAGTGTACTGTCCAGATTGATTCTATGTGCGTCATCCAAAATTAATAATGAATAATTTCATAAAAATAAAAATAGATTAATTAACATGTGATAAGTACAGTTAGTGATAGTTCTAAAAATTAAAATTATTATTCAACAGTCCGATTATTAGAGACAACTATGAGCTTAACTCCATCGATTATTAGATACAACTATTAGCTTAACTCCAATTACTCTAGAACTATTAGCTTAACTTCAAATCTAATCACAGTTATATTGGATAACTATTAGCTTAACTATTAGATTAACTCCAATGATTCTACAACTATTAGCTTAACTTCAACTCTAATTACTTAAGGCTTAGTCCAACTGCATTTTGCATCTAGGAGTCTAGCTAATGTGCAGTCATGTAAGAGTCGAAATCCTAATAAAATCGTTCAAACTCGTAATAAACTCCTCCAAACTCCTAATAAACTCTTGCATCTCGTAGTTGGGCATCTAGCTAATATACAGTTCTTATTACATGTTTAGGTTAACTTAAACTCTAATCACAATTATATTGGACAACTATTAGCTTAACTATTAGATACAACTATTAGCTTAACTTCAACTCTAATTACTTAAGGCTTAGTCCAACTACATTTGGAATATATGAGTCTAGCTAATGTGCATTCATGTAAGAGTCCAACTCCTAATAAAATCGTTCAAAATCATAATAAACTCCTCCAAACTCCTAATAAACTCCTGCATCTCGTAGTTACACCGATAGGATTATTACGCCAATAGGCGTATATATATTGAAATTTTGGTGTGGACTACCACTTATGATTTTTCATCTAAAGATGAGAATGAGACAAGTGTACTGCCCAGATTCATTCTGTGGGCGTTGCCCAAATTTCATAATTAACAATTAAAAAAAAAATTTGCTTAGTTAACATCTTATAAGTACAGTTCATTATAGTTGGAAAAATTAAACTTCAACTACAACTATTCAATTATTAGATACAACTATTTTATTATTAGATACAACTATGAGCTTAATTCCATTGAAGATAAAACTATTAGCTTAACTTCAACTCCAATAATGACTTTTACTTGAGCTGGACTTCCTAATATATTACTTTTTAAATTAACTATTAGATACAACTATTATCTTAACTCCAATGATTATACAATTATTAGCTTAACTTCAACTTTAATCACGATTATATTGGATAACTATTAACCTAACTATTAGATACAACTATTAGCTTAACTTCAAATCTAATCCTAGTTATATTGGATACCTATTATATTAACTATTAGATAGCTATTAGGTTAACTCAAATAGTGATACAACTATTAAATTAAATTTAGATGAATGTGTAGTTGTACTCTTGACTCCATCTCTTAGTCTGAAAAGTTGAACTCCATTGCAGTGAAACTATGCACCGCCCAATAAGCTTTCCATTTGGCAGTGTAGAATCATGAGAACAATAGGTTGGGTAATGTACTTCCAAGGTGATAGGATCAATGCAATAAAAAACTATGTATTAATAATTTATTATAGATCTCAATGTGTCAAATATATACCTCTCGGCGTATTCCAAACATATTAATCTTATTAATACGGTTGTTGCTAGTGATAACCTTTAGTGACATATGCTAGTAATGTATAATTGTGTAAAGGACATGGAAAAACGACCTCTCTGGGTATCTTCAATGGGTGCACAACAAATGCTATGGTGATAACTAATACATAAATAGATAGTATATACTTGTTGACTATAACTGTTCCCATGATTTTTGAATTATAGAGCATTAAATTTGTTTTCCTGTACATGCTGGAGCTAATGTCTACAATTAATTACGTCGATAGACGTTTTTATTTGAGATTTGGGGTGGACTATGACCTATAATTTTTCATCTATGAACGAGGATGAGACAAGTGTACTGTCGAGATTGATTCTATGGAAGTTGTTCAAAATTCAAAATAAACAATTATAGAAAAAGGAATATAAAAAATAACGGGCAGCTAATTGATGAATAGACAACTGGTAGAAATGCATGGATAACTCATAGTTGATGAATGGATAACCAACAATTAGCATATAACTAGAAGAATGTGAGATAAAAAAAGAATATAAAAAATAATTGATAGTTTATAAATGGATAACAAAAAGAATGTTGGTGATAACATGCCAATCTAGGCATGGATAACTCATAGTTGAACCCGTTTAACTAGAAGAATATGACGAATAAAAATATATTTCCAAACTGTCTTTCATTCCATAACTATCTCTCAACCATTTGATCCCTATGGACATGATCCAACCATAAATTATGTGGGTGTGCTAGTTTATTAACCCCATAATGCTGGAATAGGATTACTATGTCACCCCAAGGTTTAATACTAACAACAACCATATTAATAATATTAATATATTCGGAAAACGTCGACATGAATATATTTGACACATTGATAATGTTTTTTTCCTAAAAAATGTTTTTACTAATATGTTCCCTTGTTTTCTATGGGTGTTCAATGACTATTCTCATGATTCTACACTGCCAAATGGAAAGTTTATTGGGCGGTGCATGGTTCAAAGAAGGTCGACTTATCAAGATAAGATATGGAGTCAATGGAGTACAATTATAAGTTCATCTAATAGTTTTTATTACCACGTTCATCTAAATTTAATTTAATAATTTTATCACAATTGGAGTTAACCTAATAGTTATCTAATAGTTATCCAATATAACTGTGGTTAGAGCTTAAGTTAAAACTAATAGTTGTAGAATCATTCGGGTTAACCTAATTGTTGTAGCTAATAGTTATCAAATATAATTGTGATTAGAGTTGAATTTAAGCTAATAGTTATAGAATCACGTGAATTAAGCTAATAGATGTATCTAATAGTTAATTTAAAAGTTAATATATCACCAATTGCACTTCAAGTAAAAGTCATGATTGGAGTTGAAGTTAAGCTAATAGTTGTATCATCAATGGAGTTAAGCTCATATTTGCATCTAATAATTGAATAGTTGTATCTACTAATCTAATAGTTGAAGTTGAAACTTAAATTTTCCAACCATCATGAACTTTAATTATCATATTTTAACTAAGTTATTTTTTTTTAATTGTTAATTTTGAATTTTGGAGGATGCCCATAGAGTCAATCTGAACATGACAATGGTAGTCCATCCCAAAATTATAAGATATATAATCCTATCCTCTTAAATATGACTTATGATACATTAAATTACATAATATATTACATAACATCACTTGCAAAAGAAATAAAATAGTAACAACCATATTAATAAGAGTAATATGTTTGGAATATGGCGAGAGGTATATATTTGACACTTTGAGATCTATAATAAATTATTAATACATAGTTTTAGATTGCATTGATCCTGTACCTTGGAAGTACATTACCTAACCTATTGTTCTCATGATGCTACACTGCCAAATGGAAAGCTTATTGGGTGGTGCATAGTTTCACTGCAATGAAGTTTGACATTTCAGGCTAAGAAATGGAGTCAAGTGTACAACTACACATTCATCTAATAGTTTTTTATTACCACATTAATCTAAATTTAATTTAATAGTTGTATCACTATTTGAGTTAACCTAATAGCTATCTAATAGTTACTATAATAGCTATCCAATATAACTGGGATTAGAGTCGAAGTTAAGCTAATAATTGTATCTAATAGTTAATTTAAAAAGTAATATATTAGGAAGTCAAGTTCAAGTAAAAGTCATTATTGGAGTTGATGTTAATCCAATAGTTGTATCTTCAATGAATAGTTGTATCTAATAATTGAATAGTTGAAGTTGAAGTTTAAATTTTCCAACTATAATGAACTGTACTTATAAGATGCTAACTAAGCTATTTTTCTTTTTCTTTTTTAAATTGTTAATTATAAATTTTGGGTGACGTCCATAGAATCAATATGGAAAATACACTTGTCTCATTCTCGTCCATAAATGAAAAAGCATAAGTGGTATTCCACACCAAAATTATAATATATACATGTATGTCGACATAATAATCCTATCGGCGTAACTACGAGATGCAGTAATTTATTAGGAGTTTGGAAGAGTTTATTAGGATTTTGGACGATTTTATTAGGAGTTCGACTCTTACATGAATTCACATTAGCTATACTCCTAGATGCCAAATGCAATTGGACCAAGCCTTAAGTAATTAGAGTTGAAGTTAAGCTAATAGTTGTAGAATCATTGGAGTTAAGCTAATAATTGTATCTAATAGTTAAGCTAATTGTTATCCAATATAACCGGGATTAGAGTTTAAGTTAACCAAAACATGTAATAAGAACTGTATATTAGCGAGATTCCCAACTATGAGATGCGGGAGTTTATTAGAAGTTTGGAGGAGTTTATTAGGAGTTCAAATGATTTTATTAGGATTTTGACTCTTACATGACTACACATTAGCTAGAATCCTAGATGCCAAATGCAGTTGGACTAAGCCTTAAGTGATTAGAGTTTAAGTTAAGCTAATAGTTGTAGAATCATTGGAGTTAAGCTAATAGTTGTATCTAATAGTTAAACTAATAGTTATCCAATATAACTGTGATTAGAGTTGAAGTTAAGCTAATAGTTGCATCTAATAATCGATGGAGTTAAGCTCGTAGTTGTATCTAATAATCTAATAGTTTAATATTAATTTTTATTTTTAAAATATCACTAACTGTACTTATCACATATTAATTAATCTATTTTTTTATGAAATTATTAATTATTAATTTTCGATGATGCACATAGAATCAATCTCGACAGTACACTTGTCTCATTCTCGTTTAATCTTGGACGACACCCATAGAATCAATCTGGACAGCACACTTGTCTCATTCTCCTCCGTAAATGAAAAAGCATAGATGGTAGTCCACCCCAAATTCTAGGATATATACACCTATCGACGTAATTACCTAAATTACATAGTATGGTTTGCAAAAGAAATAAATTACGTTTTCAATCTTACTATATTGTATTATTTTTTAATACATTGCTATAATTAAATTTTAGCTCACCATTTTACCAGAATATAATATTATTTTTTATAATTATTGTAGTTTTATAGATAAATCATTTGAAATAAAAGACAAAATAAAAATATATATATTTCACTCTCAAACAAATACAATAGGATGCCCTTATAAATGTTACTACAAAAGTCATGAAACTAAACATATGTCCAACCATTATTTCTATTTTAAATT
Organism: Pseudotsuga menziesii; assembly: GCA_001517045.1. Taxonomy (NCBI): domain Eukaryota; kingdom Viridiplantae; phylum Streptophyta; class Pinopsida; order Pinales; family Pinaceae; genus Pseudotsuga; species Pseudotsuga menziesii. The sequence continues at coordinate 51,068 of LPNX010244824.1, forward strand.
TTGACTTGATAATAAAAAATATATACATTACAAACACTGGAACACTAACAAGTAACAGGGTTGTTCTCTCTGCATAATGGTTATTTATGATGCTATAAAATTAAATGTAATAACTTAAACCTAGAAGGATGAAATCTGTTGAATTTATTTTCCAAATCCTAGTGCAGGATTTTTCAAATTAAATGGTAAAACAACATTCAAAATTGGCTTGATTAATAATAATAATTATACAAACATATATTTCAGATCAAAGTGTATGTTTTTTCTTTTCACATTAAATAACTATTAGATAATATATACTATCTACTGAATTTTTATTGAAGATTAAAAACAACAAAGTTACGTATATTGATCACTACTCAAAGTAAATACACATGTTATCTATCAGGAAAATTTTCTTCATAATCTTTTGTTAAGAATGAAAATATCATGAATATTCAATAATTGACATAAATTATCAATATGAACCTTGTAAAGTTGAAGTATACTACACACTCTTATCATCTAAACATTCTAGTTAAGATGACAGTATAGTATCTCACTCACGCTCGACTAACATGACGGTACAACCTCAACACATCTCATACTTAAACCTAGAAGTAAAAAATATATACATTACTAACATTGGAACACAATTATGAAAAGTAACATGATTGTTCGCTCTCTCTACATAATGATTATTCAAGAAGTCTCGATTAAGCTCCATATATCTAAACAATTACAAATATTCCAATGTCATATTTAGAACCCATAGATGGAATTCTGAAGAAGCCAAAAAGAGATTACATTATAAAAACCCTATTATTACATTATCAAACAAGTACAATAACGTGCAAAGCCTTCAATTTTAGTTTACGTGCAAATTTATAAATGTTACTACTGTACTCCTTGCAAGAATCTGGAAGAAATGAATGAAATTGGCCATTACCATGATCTCTTGGCTTCTATACCATTACCATGATCTCTTGGCTGCTATACCCACACAACATAGGTTGGAAAAAGTCTACCATAAAAAATTAATTAATCCATTACCAGGATCTCTTGGTTGTTATACCATTATGATTATCGTGATCTCTTGGCCATGGTTGGACATGGCCTAAACAAATCCTGAAACCCATGCGGCTACAAACTGATGGTTGGAAAAAGCATGAAACTCATGCGACTACAATTATTGAATCCATTCCCAATTACTAAGTTAATAACCAATTCTTGAGGAATTTAACTGAATGCTACCAATCCTATATTAATTGATATTAGGTTTTTTAAATATTCTTACACCAATATAGACACTTGCATTCTATGGGATCACGTGGTTTGGTAGCATATGGATCTATCATTAACTTGAAATTTTCATTTTCCAAACAAATTCAACCAAAGTGAGCAATATACTCTCTTTGACCACTGCATATAAATGTATAAACAATCAAGCAATAAGCAATGGGATCGAAATCACCTCCATTGAACTGAAACAATCCAAATAAAATTATGTTTGATTTTCAAGGAATTTTTTGAAACTATATAAATAACCTCCAAATAACTAAAATGATTGAATATATTTGTGCACGTGACTCATTGTTTTATCTCTTGTCGAAGAATAAAATTACATGAACCTTTCTCATTAGACACCACTGAGTCGTGAAGCAACTTTATTTGGAAGTACCAATCCACACCCAACATTGTAACCACATACGAGGAAAGGAGGAAACCAAAAATAATAATTGGCATTTGACCCAGCATTGTAACATGTTTTTTTGGTTTTGGAAACCCGATCAAAATATCATCCAGATGGACGCTACTGTGGAAGAGTTCATTGCTGACAAAAACAAACTAAAATAGACCTGAAATCTCAAAGAGGTTGTGTGAATGTTTTTGTTGATTGGGTCACATGCTTATCAGATTGGATCGCTAATTGAAGACTGTCTATATGGTTGGATCACTAATTGCAGTGTATACACCATATTTCATAGTGATTGCAAAGATGTGGTCACTATTGGTGATGGACAACAAAATTCATATGTTGATTCCAAAGAATTCATATGAATGAATTGAATCAAATATTGTGTTGGGAAAAACTGATTGGAATTCACGTGGGGTTGATCCCTTGCACCAAATTGATGCACTAGATCATGTGTGGATTTGTGTTTCACAATGAGAGGAGAAAGACATCCGTTCATGAGTGGAGGCACTAGATGCATCGCACAGATCAGATCTTTTTTTGAGGGCAATCATGTTGTTATCACTCCAGGAAACTCCTCTAGGTTGCAGCTCGAGGATGCCTGGTAACTTAAATGTTTTTATGGTTTTTCTAACTGGATCAAGTCAAGTGACCTATAGGACCTCACACTCTCAATACATGCATAAAACTCAATCAAAGATAAGGATTCTAACTACCACTATTCAGAGGTTTGATAATAGGGCGAAGAGATGGAGAAATTATTATGTTGGCATATTCATACATAAAAAAATTATATATAAATGGCTAATCATAATAAGGAAATTACTTGCAATTCAAATCATCAACATGCAGATAGGATGACAGCTATCAGACATCAAATAACATGCATAAACCTGAACAAAACATTCAAGCATAAGGACATAACATACAAGAAATGGAAGCTAAACATATGATAGCAAAATAGCTTATATTAGGTCATGAGCAATATGAGAAGCTTGATAATAATAATGGTCAAAAGGTCCCTGAAGTCGAACCCTTGTTTAAACATAATTCTTAGGATTTATAGCCTTTACAAAAATATTCAGATGCTAAAAAGTTGGAACTATTTTACTAAAAATAGATAAAATAAATGTTTCTGCAAAATTAGGTCAGAAACCCTATTTTAACTACTAGTCTATCTAACTGTAACACTTGTTCACTTCTTGAAATTTTTTATGACTGTAGTGAGTACTGGAGTAAAAATGTAACTTGTCCTCTGGTAGATAAGCTATTGTTGGTTAAAACAGGTTGGGTTTGTGACCCTTTCCTCCTTGATGTAACTACAAAACTGGAACAGACCTTCTCTGGATTCTGAAGGCTTACTACTGCTTTAGCTAGGGTTTCTAGTGCAAAGTGAGTCCGAGAGCTAGGGTTTGATCTAGAATTCTTCACCTACAACCTCAGAAGCATGATCATCCTATGCAGCCTAGTGTTTTCCTTCATGAACCTTTGATTCCTCTTTTGAAGCAAAAAATACCTTCCTTTCATTTCTAGTAGGGAATTATTCAATTGAGTGTTTTTCTTGGTTAACACTACATTAGTTCTTTTTATCTCTCTCTCTAAAACTTCCAGCTCATATACTTGCCTCAGCAACTGGTTAACTCTTTGTGACCTGGGATTGCTAGAGGAAGCCTTTTCCATTGGTTCCCCTTGGTCTTCTTTTGGTGTGGGTGATGGAAGTTCTTCATTTTCTACTACAACCTGTTCTACTAGGTCAACCCCTTCCTCCCTTTCTTCTTTTGAAATTGAGTAGGGAAAGTTAAGAATGTTTTCACTTTGTGCTAGGATTTCCTTGCCCTTTTCACTGAAGTCTAGGTTTATTTTAGCTTGTTTGGTTTTAGAAGGGGAAGAAGGCTGATCTACTGTTGCTGGTGAGATAGCCCTTCTTTTTCTCACAAAATTTGTAATAGCCTACATCTTTGAAGAACTGGCATACTTATGGATGTGATTCTAGGTAGCTGATGTCTCCTAGTTCTTGCCTGAGAGCAGGTCCTCCTTTCTTCATCTTTGAATTGTGCTTTTGAGTACCTACTAAAATTCAAATTCAAATTCTATGGAAGAGGTTATCAGGATGGTTTTCAAAGATGGCCTCGAGTGCTAAGGATGCATGCAATCAAAGGTGGAGTGTACTGGAGGTATGGCGTTGATTTTGAGGGGTTAACTACTTGGTAAGTGCTCGAGTGAGATGATGATAGCTTCTGGTGATATCTACGAGATAGACAGCCCAGTAATAATTTTTAATTTGAACTTGGTATTCAGTGGAGGTTTCCTGCAGTCGTGGGACAGATGGAGGGTAAATTATGGTTTTGATTCCCGTCAGTCAGGTCAGATCAATAATGACCTATTTAATCATCAACTTATTCCTTACTGCAGTTTCCCCGTCCTTTCGATGGTTTATCATGCCAAATCATGACCTGTCTTGTGTTGACGATTGATGGACATGTAACCATTTTCTCTTTTCGGCCTTTTCGGTGGTTAAGAGTATCTAGGGTTTTGTTTGCCAGATGCCGAAAGCTAAGCTTTCGGTGGCTAATGAATCGTCGACACGTTCATCCAAGCCACCTAAACTTTCTTTCCAAAAGAACCTATGTAACAAGATTTCGGTGGCTTATCATCTTTCCGGATCTCATCGTTTAGCTGCCAAAAGGAAGGTCTTTCAGTGGCTAATGAACTATTTGAAAGTTCTCTCAAGCCACCGAAAGTTTCCCTTTCCAAAAACGTATTTCATTTTCTTTTGGTGGTTAATGTCCTCCTGAAAACACTTGCTAAGCTACCGAAACCAAGGCTTTTCGGTGGCTAATGAGCTACTGGAAAGCTCACCTAAGCCATTGAAATTCCTTTTCCCAAAAATTTATAAAGAACGTGATGAACGGGATTTTGGTGGATAACATGGTCCTGCATTAAACTATTAGCTACCAAAAGCTAGGCTTTTCAGTGGCTAATGAGTTGTTGAAAATCTCTCCTAAGCCACCAAAAGCCAAAACTTTCAAATTTATTAAATAACAGAACATCATATATCCCAACTTTGTTAATCACCCCAATATCTTTCATAATATGACTTGAAATATTGATCCTATCAAAAAATAAATTGTCTGAGTGAACTTATTGAAAATAAATTTATTTTGGGAGATAACATTTGGCTCCTACTCGGGGATGGGAACCTTCATGTGAGGTCCCAAGAACCCCATCCCAAAATTCCTTTCTTGAAAAACAAATAAGAATTAAACCTATCTTCTACTGTTCCATTGGGCATGGAGTTTATTTTGTAAACAAAAACAACCTACTAACTAATATTTTACAATAAAAAGGCCTCCAAGCCTCAAATAAAATAGAGTTTCAGAAATTGCCCATTTACTGGGCCATCAAACACCTCCTCTCCTTCCATATTTTGCAACTTGAAGGTGTTTTTCTGCTGTATCTAAGCTATCACAAAAGATCCTATCCATAGAGAGTCAAACTTTCCATGTTTTCCATTTTCTTTCCTGACAGTATCCCACTTGAGGACCCAATCTCCAACCTGAAAGTTGTCTACTTTTGCCCCTGTGTCAAAAGTAATCTTGATCTTCTATTGATGAGCTTCTGAATTTTCTATCAATTGTTCCGTGACTTGCTACAACTCCACCAAATCCATCATTCTCCTCACCATATCATTTGGTTCATCATGCTCCTACTAGAAGAATTTTGCCACTGGCAGAATTAGTTGAATGGGAAAAATGGCCTCAGTACCATAGACTAATTTGAAAGGAGAAGTCCCTATGGATCTTTTGTTAGTTACCCTATCATACCATAGAGCAAACTTTAGCTTAGGATCCCAGCTTTTTTTATTTGTCTCCAATAGTTTTATGATGATCCTGACTAGGCTTTTGTTGGATGACTCAGCCAGGCCATTGCCTTGAGGGTAATAAGACGTGGAATGCACCAGCTATCCACTAGGGTAATAGACAAGGATACTTTGCAAATTAGCCTTGATTAAATTAATCCTTCCACCAATGAAGGAAATATATTTGACCAATTTGAAATTCTTTCTCTATCCTCTTTATTAACCAAAACCAATCCTTCACATGATAGTTATTAGGTTTTAAAGTAAAACCCAAATATCTAAAACCATCCTCCATCTATTCAAACTTAAATTGAAAGAGATTGCCCAAATCTATTATAGTCTCTGGTTGGACCTTATAAGTATAAATGCAATATTTTTCAGCATTGACTTTCATACCCGTGGCATTGCAGAAAATATCCAAGATAGAATGCAAAGCCTTCCAATCCTTAATGTTATCCAATCCAAAAAATATTACATCATCTACGAAGAGAAAATGAGTAATTTTAACATCTGCTGGAAAATTTATGCATGATATCATACCTTCATTACATGCTTTTGAGACCATTATGCTTAAACCTTCAATCATTAGTAAAAATAACAATGTAGATAAAGGACATCCACTTGTGCTTTTGAAAAAAGAGGTAAGATATTCATTAATCAATACTACAAAATTTGCAGTAGAAACACAGGACATGATCCACAACATCACTTGCTCAAGTAATCCAATCTGAAGAAGAACCAGTCTTAATTAAGAAGTCCCAATTGACCATATCATAATCCTTTGCTAAATCAATTTTCATCACAACAGAGCTAATGTTTTTTATTTTAACAGAATGAATGCATTGTTGAGTAGTCCCACTAGCATCTAATATCTTCCTGTTGGCTAAGAATCCAAATTTTTCTTTTGAGATTGCCTCTGATAGTTTAGGTTTAAGTCTGTCATCTATAAATTTAGTCACCAACTTGTATACAAGGTTGCAAAGGGAAATAGGCCTAAAATCAAAAAATCTTTCAAGGATATCCTTTTTAGGAATCAGGGTTATGAATGTAGAATTTACAGACCTTGTCATAAAACACTCATTTCTGGAGAAATACGCAACTTCTAGCAAATATTCATTTATGATATCCAAAAAATCCAAAAATAACTCAACTGTCCAACCATCAGGACCGAGGATTTTGACTTTAGCAAACCTAGATGATACCTTCTGAATTTCATCAAGTGATATTTCTTTACCAACCTCCAGTTCTTCTTCCCTTGAGAAAAAATAAGGATAATGTTCTAGAAAATTCATGTGATTACCAATAAGGGCCTTTCTATGGTCTTTGAAAAGGGATTTGAAATTATTTTCAGAAGCTTTTTTGATATTATCCTAGGAGCTAATCTTGACCCTGTCTTCATTATGAATTTCCCAGTTTGTATTAAATTTCTGCAGTAAGAAGCAAATCTAGGGACAAAATGAGTATTCTTATCACCAGCATCGATCCATAAGGATCTACTTTTGAGTCTCATTTTCTCTTATTCTTTCTTTAAGATAGCATCATTTTTGCTTGTCAACTCCAGTAGTTTAGCTTTATCTTCTGCAAGAAACGATCCTGTCAAACTAACCAAAATGAGTTCTGTAATTTCACCTTCAATTAACTGTAAAGTGGATCTTTCTTCAAGAGATTTTATTTCTATCCAGGAAGTAACTTTTTTTTTTAAGTAACTTCAATTTAAAAACTAGGAGATCCATCACATTCATATTAACTGGGAAAGAAACAAATAACCAAAATTCTATAATCATCTAACAAAAGTCTTCATTTTTAAGCCAAGACTTATCAAACTTAAAAGGACGATTTGAGTCAAAATGATCTACATCAACTTGTCACGCCAGTTGGAAAATGGTCGTATAAAATGGTATGAGATACCCAGGATCTATATCTCGAACAATAATCCACCAAATATTCTTTCATAATGAAGCGATTGAGTCTTTTATTCACTCCTTCACCATCCTGCTTACTATTTTTCCACGTAAGGGTGATTTTTGAAGGAACAATATCCACTAACTGATTATTTTTTAAAAAGGTCTAAGAAATAATCAACAAAGGATCATTAGGAGAAGTTCTACCCCAGTTTTCAAAAGAATGTAAAGTCAAATTTAAATCTCCAGCAAATTCCAAACTCTCAAGACTTAACAAACCACTATCTTCAATCTTGTCCCAAAACTATTTTTGATCCTTGTAAGAAGCATATATCATCAAGAAATGCATAAATTTCTCGAACCCCTGAACTTTCCCTTCCAACAAAATCCCAATACAAATCCTATAAGGTTTAAAATAACAAGTTTTTGGATTCCAAGCTGCCACCAAAACACCAGATAAACCCTCAGTGTCTACTACACATACTTCCTAGTCTCATAAAATTCTTAGAATAATCTCACAAACTTATGTACCCAAGTTCATGGATTCTTCGAAAAAATAAATGTCTGCTTTGTTATTGTTTATGAAAATTTTGAGGGCTCCAAATTTGGGACCACCCCCTAAACCCTGAACATTTAATGATATGCAAATCATTATGAAACCTCCAAAATTGTCTTATGTGCTCTAAGCGCCCCACTATTTCCAATTACATTGTTGCCTGCTTCCTTTGCTAGGCAGATTCTATCAGATACCGATATTATCCCGAGACTGTGCATGTGAACCTATGAATCCAAACTAAATGATTATATCTGGAGGAATCTTCCTCTTTGGAAGAAGAAGAATATGGTCAACTAAATCAGAAATATAGACAACTGCTAGATGAAAACTGGACCCGTGTAGAGCAACTGAAATCAACTGATAAGAGAGAAAAAGTGCTTGAGAATTCGAACCATGTGAGGAAAACCCAAGAAAATGATATATTGAATCCTTTAACATCAAACCATGTGAGGTAAAATCAGACCCAAGTGTTAGGAGCATGTGTCCAGGTGACTGTGGAATGTCTCCATCTTTACTAGTTATGTGAGGAGACGGGTGTGTGATCAAATACAAAGGTAGAGAAGCCCTGGTACTATGGAGAGCGAATACTTCAGCTCCATAATTTAATATAGCTTCATAAATAACCAATTATTTAAAAAACATCATATCAGCAAACTCATAAGAGGAAACAGACATCAAATCCCCAGTAGCAAGTTTGAAAGAGACTTGCGGTACTTGATTTGTCACACCAAAATTGATGAGACAAGCTACAAGTATGAGTGAAGTCTCTTGGAAATTAAAAATTGAACCAAATAATATAAGATAAGATCCAAATAATATCATATCAGATACAAATAAGTTCATATCATATCCAAAAGTGTGGTCCACCGAGATGGCAGATGCACAATTTTCTCCTTCTTCAAAATTCTGAGTATTGGTGCATGCAATCCTATAGTTGCTGCAAGATATAGACTCAATAAGAGTGAATGGATCCCTCCTAAAATATGATATTATTTCCAAAATATCCAAGGTATTACTTATCTACACACTAGCACCAACATTAGAGGGAGAGAAATCGAATTCCTCTTCAATTTCTGAAGCAATCACTGACAAATTTTGCACAGAATTTAAAGGAGAATAACTGGACAATATTTGCATAGAATTGAAGGAGAGTTTTATTAAATATAAGAGATTCAAATATATTCTTTTGTATCATCCATATGAGAATATCAGATATCAGATATCTCATAAACTTCCAGAGCAGCAAGAGAAGGAGTCACTACAAGGAGACTTTCTTCAATTCGAATTAACTGTGTGGAAGATTCTGCTTCTTCTTCTTCTTGAACAACTTCATCAGAGAGAGTAGAGGTCGATACTTTTGAATAGAGAGATCTTGTGCTCTTGGGTGTGATATCCAAATTGCTATTATTATCCTCATTGTGCTTGCCAAAGGTTCTGTCCAATTTTGTCTAGAGATCCTTTGGGTATTCAGCAGGAGAAATAAGGTAGCACAAGCTTGGAGAAAAGGCTAGAAATATTGCTCCAATAGCTCTATCACCTTCATTTAGCCAATCATTATCATATTTGTAAGACTCTTTACCAATTCCAATAGATACCTCATTGGAAGAACAAAGGAGGGTGAAAAACAAGAACGTAGTGTAAAATGTTTATTTGATAATGTAGGATGAATTACATAATAGGCGCCCCGATAATTTATACCCTAAATGGGGAAGAGAGGTGACTTTTCAAGTCACCTCTTAGTTTAATTAAATTAACTGACTAAAATTAACCTAGCTTAATATTTAAATTTGGCATTTGTGACACTCATAGAGACCTTGTCTCTTTAGAGATGCAGGCATCTTCAAATTCCATTCTGAATATCTTGTGGATGGAGTAAGAAGAGGATTTGATAATATCGAATCCATATGAAGTTGTAACTACAAAATATCAAAAACAACCAAAATAAGTTCGAACGGCATGCACTTTGATTTTGCATCACATCTAGATTAGTCAATCAAGCAAGCTTGATCAACAAGGATAGCTTCCAGGAATTATGTGGTAAACTCTCCGCTTTTGGTGTAGAGCTGGAATGTTTTTTAGCAATTTTGCTCAAATTTATTCATATATCTAGCAAGAAACTTTTAGAATAATTATCATGTCCTGCCATGGCTCTGATACCATATTAAATTTGGAGGCACAACAATCTATGAATGAGGACAAAACTCACAATAGATCTCACAAACAAATTTACTCAGAAATTGATATGAAACAGTCCAATAAGGAGTTGTAGTTGTATAATTGCTTTCATTAATCAAAAGTAAACTAGATAATTGTTACAATGCAATACAATGGCATTAATAGCCTGAAAATTTGAATCCATGTGAGGTAATTCGAATTGATTAACTCAATATGACTACATGGCTAACTGGACATGTCTAAATCACTATCGGAGCTTAACTCATTAGAGGAAATTTCAATTTAAAATGGGCCTTCCAAAAATAATACAAATTCCATGTCATCATGTATTAACCAATCAAAATGCTTTAAAATTCAAAAAGGGAGCACCTCTTAAACAAATTTTTAATATAAATTTGGGGATAGGTGTCATAAAAGAAACTACTTTTTTTGTTTGTATTTTGGACATATCTCTTTGTGTTTTTACTCAAATTTCGATTGGGAGAGATCGTTGAATGCGGAATTAAATTCTGCATCCAATGAGTACCCACCCCACATACTTTTGAGGGGCCCTGCTACCCCAAAAACAAGATATACCTGAAAAAAACGTGATATTAATGTCATCATCACGTTTTTTTAGGTATTTCTTGTTTTTGGGGTAGAAGGGCCCATCAAAAGTATGCCGAGTGGGTACTCGTTGAATGCATAATTTAATTCTGCATCTAACAAGCTTTTCCGATCGAAATTTGAGTAAAAACACAGGGAGATATGTCCAAAATACAAACAAAAAAGTAGTTTTTTTTTTCTTCCTCCAAAATTAATAAATATTAATTTATTATTTTAACTATTATTTTATTAATTTTCCTTAGGAGGCCCATTTTGAGTTGAAATTTCCTCTAATGAGCTATCTCCAGTTGTCTAATTCAGTTTCTCAATCACTTAAACTAGTATAGCTGATGTGGTAGGTGAGAAAAGGAGCCTTCCCACATTCATCCATGCAAAGATTGGTGCTAAATGAACTGGAGGAAATATAACTGAATGTAACTGACTCATAACTAGGATTGACTAGTCACCGACTACCAACAACTGAAGGAGGTTGGTTTTGGCACTCCCAGTGGCTCCTAAATTGTAGGGATTGGTTTAGGAGGCACCTAAAATGATGCATGCAAGTGCAGTCAATGGAAGTTATCCTCAATATGTGTTCCCCACACTCTAGTGATTGCTACATGTGGCACCATTAGGCCAAGTGGACCCAATGGTACTAGTGGATCTAATAATGACTGAATGACTCCTAAGTTAGGAAGAATTGACCAGTTTGGACAAGGGAGGATTATAATAATAACAGTTCTATGTGGTACTATTGGTTTACAACTTATGTAACCTTTACTGCAATACTATTAGTTGGAACTTCTTCATATTTTCTTATGTTACAGTCTTTATGATGGTATTCTTCTTGTATTGTTGTCCTAGTTTCATCCATCATGAGAAGGTTCTCTGCAATTTATTTTACTGCATTGATAGTGGGAGCCATATCTGATTTTTCAATTTGTTCTTCCATAGCTTTAGGTGAATGTAATTGTTGTTTGTCATCATATTTAATTTCTGGTTCTTCTGTCATTTCTTTTTTCTTCCACAACTTTCCTCTCAGCTACTTCATTACTATATGTAACATCTACCTCTATTTCCCTGTCAGAAGTTGTGTCTAAGTGTTTAGGCATTTCTTTAGTAGCTAAAATGGGGTCTGATTCCAATGAATTTTCTATTGTATAAAGTGTATTTGGAACTTCTATTGTTGCATCGATATATAGAGATGACTGTGGTTTTTCATGTTGTTCTTCTAGAGCTAGAGACAAGGTTGAAAGTTTTGGTCTTTTCTGTGTTTTTCCCATTATCACTTTCATGTTCCACACCAGTGTCCTATTTTATTGACGAAATATTTAGGTAACCTTACTAAGTTCCTGCAGCTGGACAGTTGCAATTCTTTAATATCCACCAGAAAATGGAAGTCACTAGGTAATTGGTACAGATTATTACAATATGATAATCCTTGCGCCCCCAAACAATTAAGTTCTTTAATATTTTTCAGGCAATCTTGACAAGCTCTTGCATCCAGACATTTGCAATCTTCCCACTGCTGCCATACAATGAAAGTCACTAGGTAGTTTCTCTAAAATTTTACATCCTTGTCAACATAAGTCTTCAAGGAAACTAAGCTGACCCAAACCTTCAAGTAGTCCCCATAAACTCCTACAATTAGATAAATCTAGCTTCCGCAAACATGAGTTCTTGGAACTAACTGGGAAGCATCTTTAAGCTAAAACAACTCCTTATTGAAAGTGTTTCTATCATTTTCATCTTGTCAGTTCCTTCTAGCACTCATGTTAACCTTGAACAATAATCGAATACAATAACTAACAAGGACTTCATTTGACTAAAGTTGTCCAGAAGACTAATCAATAGCCAACATTGTTGTTGATCTAGATGAATTAGTGACGTTAAATTTCCAAAACCTTCAGGAAGCATAATCAATTTGCAACAACGGTACAAGGACAAGATTTGTAATGATGTAAGCTTCCCAAATTTGTATGGAAGCTCTTGTAAACTACAACATTTACTCAAATCAAACTCCATAAGAGCGCTCAATTCCCCTAACTCTTCTAGCAACTGCTTCAAGTTGTTACAATCACTCAAATTTAATTTCTGTAAAGATTGTAACTCCAAAGCACATAACTGACCTAAACTCATAGGGAGTTCAATAAAATCAAAGACACACAAATCCAACTACTTTAATGTCTTAAGACAGTTAAAAAAATTTAGCAAGATTTAAAATTTTTCCATTGGGCATCTAAATCCCTTCGAAAATTTTAGCACTTCCAATTTTGAAGGAATCTACAACAAGTGTTTTCCCACATTAATTGAGCATGAAATATAAAAAGATATCTTGGAAGTTTAAACATCAGTTAGAAAATTCTAAACAGGGAGGTTTCATAAAGTCAGATAGAGGAACCCTAAATGGTTTATTAATAGAAAAACACAACTGAAACTATAGCCCTTTCTATTGTTGTATTAGTCTCATCCATCATGGAAAGGTTCTCAACAATCTCATTTACTACATTGGTAGTTGGATCCATATTTGATTCAAATTTTTCTTCCATAGCTGTAGTTGAGTGTGATTGTTGTATGTAAACATATTTACTTGATGGTTCTTATAATTTCTCCACTTTATTGCTTTTAACTTCCTCCACTTACCTCTCAACTACTCCACTAATGGTTGTAACAACTACTTCTATTACTCTTTCAGAAGTTGTTATGTCTATGAATTTATGCAATGCTCCAGAAACTATAGTTAAGTATGCTTCTGATGCATTGTACTTTGTGTCAATGGTATTTGAAAATTATGATTGTACATTGATATATGGATATGCATGTGGTTCCTCATTTTATTCTTCTAGGGCTAGAGATGAGGTTACTAGGTTGCTCATCTGCACATGTGGTTTTGGTCTTTTCTGAATTTTCCCCATTATCCTTTTCATGTTCTACATCCTTGTCACGTTTTATTGTATCAATGAGAAAATAATTGGCCTCTTTTGTTTCAGTATTAGCTGGAGCTCTGCTGGATTATTTATCTTGTTTTTCCACTACTACCAAGTCTATTTTTTTTGCATCGTCTCTTGTTGGGAGGGTATCAACAATTTTGGTTGTTGCAATGCTAGCTGCATTACTATATGATTCCTCATGTTGTTTTTATGAACCTTGACACAATATTGTTTGATGTTGGTCAATATACTCAATATGTATGGTTTTCGTCTCTTTTACAATTTCAAAACCATTACTTTCAAGTTCCACAACTTTTGCATTGTCTATAACTTCATCAGTAATTGGAATATCCATCTTTGTTATTGCATTTATGTCAGGTGTTATGTTTCATTCTTCATGTGGCCCTTCCAATATCATTGTTTTTTTTTCTACCACTATATCATCCTCTGTGTAGAAGGTATCGACAAGTTCTCTGCAAAATGGGTATGAGCATAGTGTAATAAGTTTCTGGTTGCATACATGGTATATCAACTATTGTTGAGATAAACCAACATTTCATGAGTGTATCAATAATAATGCAGTAAGGGAAAAAATTTCCCTTGAGTTTGACTGGAAATACAAAGTGCATAAAGTGGACTAAAAGTTTCAGAATGATAACTTGTGTAATAGAAGTCCAAACCAAGATGTACTAATGTCAAGTGGCATTATATCTTGCAAATAGAAGAGAATGCCATTAAGCTAGTAAGATTGATGTCAGGTGATTGTTGATAGAAATCCAAAGAGAAAAAGATGGTAATAAGATGTGTTTTGTATTATGGACACTTGCATGTGTTGATTCTACAATATAGGATGTAAATAGGAGAGTTTATGTGAACATGTTATCCATAAAATGTTTAGTGGTAGAGATAGTGCTTAGAGTTGTAAGAGGATTCTCTGTATTATTTTCCATCTAACGAATAAGTATGGATTGTGTATTTTAAACTATGTCTGCATCTCACTTTGGTGGTTAAATTTCCTTCAGGGAAAGAACCTTGCAGGCCATAAAATTTTGGCTTAGGAGCTACATTTGAGGGGTTTTATTCTCCTAAAAGAACCCAAGACTCACTATTGGTCTTGTCTACCTGCATAGGAAAAACCACCAAGAATCACTTAACTATGAGATATCATAAGAAGTTGGATGCATTAGCACATCAACATTCTTTTTCTAGGTTGAACCCAGGTCTCTTTGAAGAAGGCTCGTCTGCTTTACTAGTACTTCTTAACATAGTCCTGCAATGATGGAGGGATAGCATTGTAGATTGATGTCTCTTTTCCTAGTATGTGGGTATGGCTATGTTTTTCCCATTTATGTTTTTCCTAGGAAATGGTTAGGGTTTGAGTCTTAACTTTTAGGGTTTTTTTATTTGTTTTTTCATGTCCAAAATATGTTGAAAAATGTTACTTCTGAAGATATTCTTATTGTATCAGTGTTATACCTCCTTCGGGGGATTTTATTGATGTATTTGGTAATGTAAAATTCATTTAAAGATTCAATGTAAACACTCATTGTAAGTCGGGTCAATATAAATTGGTAATGTGCCATTGTACTAATTTTATATCATTTTTCTCATGCAGGATTCACTTTTGGTTTCTATATCGATTTGGAATTTCAATTTTGGAATATTAAGTAAGATGTCAAACATGGATTGTGGAAAGAAAAATAAAACATCAAGACAAAAATATGTAATATCATATTTCCAAAACCCTCAATCCAATAATCCACATCCTATTCATGCTTCAAGCTCTCTTAAGAAATGTATCGGTGAGAGAAATGTCAACACTTTTGAGAATGCATCTGCAACCCAGACAATGGATGGTGGAATACATTCCTCTAGTGATCAAAGTGAGACAAATTCATTTCCATCTGAAATTGGTAGTTCAAATGTTGAATATTTTTCCTTTAAAGGTGACACAGTGCATTCACGGAAAAAGAAAAAGGGCCAATGGGACATAGGGAGAAAATTCAAATTTGATTGGATCTCAATATACTCATGTATTGAACCAATACATCCAACAAATGAGAATCATACCTCACGAGAAGTTAAATTCATTTCATGTAGTTGTAAACTTGGAAAGGTAGTGAAATTGGAGATGAAGTTAGACACAATCGAGAAGCATGTTGGAAAGGTGCATGATAAGAAATCTACAAATGATGAGAATAAATATACTTCCAGATGGAAATCTATTAGCGAATGTTGACATCTCCAATTTGAAGTGGAATATAATAAATTCTTACTAAATAAGAAAAAAATTGAGGAAAGTGGAAGAACCATAACATCTCAATTTGGAAAGATGATGGAAACAAATTTGTTATCAAAGAAGATACAATTAAGCATTGTATTTCACCTCCTATCCAATGGTCGTCCTATGATAGATTATCCAAAAAATGATGACATATCTATATTTTATTCAAGTGCCAAATTTTCCATCTTCTCATTTGTCTTTATCGAGTAGTTGGGGATGGGGGAAATATCTAGCTAAAGTAGAAAAGGATGATATGAAAGAGAATATTGCAAATGCTACATTTTTGTCACTATCTTTGGATGAAGTTACGGCTATAGATAATACTTCATGGATTTGCATGAGCATTTATATGGTCAATGAAAATATCAGACATTCCTATCTACTTGGAATTCATAAAATGACCAAAAGTTCTACAACAGAAAATGTTTATGAACTTGTTATTGATAGTTTGAAGGATATTGGTGGTATGGATCATTCCATGATTGCAAAAAAGTTGGTATGTGTTGGATTAGATGGAGCATCAGTAATACAAGGACAAAGGAATGGCCTTTGTGCTAGACTGCAACTCTCAGCTTCATCGTATATGCTTAGTATTCATTGTATGGCTCACGGGATGAATCTTGCATTTAAAATAGTGAACAACTTTTCATTGATTTAAAAAGTTGAATATCTTGTATGTGAGGTTCATGCATACTTTCTTCGGAGTCCCAAACGATTTTTAGAGTTTAAAATTTTTCTTTATGGTGTTACAAATGGAAAAAAAATATTAAAATATGTTGATACAAGATGGATATCACTAAAGGGACCAGCTGAAATACTATTCAATGAATATGCATCCTTGGTAGGGGTGATGTATGAACATCGCTCAAGTGTAGAAAAATCTCAAACTCTTCTATTTCTACTAACTGATATAGAGACATTATTAACATTGACTAGAATACTTCCTATGATTTATGAAATGAATAACCTCGTGAAGATGGCTCATAGTCGCACGATGTATATTTTTAAATACATAAGAGAAATAAAATTAAGATGTCTTGCATTGGATATTTTGTATATTATGGCAGAGTCTTTTATAGGTCTAACATTTACAAATTTGAGTAAGATAATCAATATAGAAAATGATGATTTTTTTGAAGTTTTGATGAAAAAGGGATTCTATGTATGGCAGTTCGTGGGCATATGGTTCCCTTTTATTATAATGATAAGATAGGGAGATCCATCAAATAGTGCCCCGTGTCAAGAGAACGATTTCACAATGCTGTAATTTCAGTGAGACACAACTTGATAGAAATTGCAAAATCGCTATCATCAGAGATAAGAGAACGATTTCCTCGAGATGAATTGTTGGAGGCCATGTCTATCATATACCCTCAATATTGGGACCATAGTCAAGGTTCAAAAAATTTAAAAGATGACTTTATAGAGAAATACAAGATTTTGCATACCCATTTTTGTTGAGAGGTTGAGATACAAGGAGAACATATTCAAGGTATTTTAGATCAAGAAAAAATGATAGATCAAGCTCAATGATTTGCTACAACAATGTGGGACCTATTTTCTCTGTCAAATAAAAAAGGATATGGTGCAATTACGAGATTATGGACTAAGCTCAATGGTAGCGAAATGCTACAACAAAGAATGTCAGAATATTTCAAATTAGTGGATTTATGTCAAACCATGATTTTGGTATCAGTGGAGGATGAGAGAATTTTTAGTGCACTGACATTGTTGAAGTCAATGTTGAGGAACAAGATTGATAAAAATGTGGATACATGCTTAAGATTATATGTAACAAAGTATGAGGTTAACAATTTTCCATATGAAAGAGAATTATCTCTTTGGCGATCAGATCGTGAAAGAAGGGGAGAAAAAAATATAACAAATTTCTCTAATGAACTTGATGTGGAACATAATGTTTTGGATGATCATAATGACGGTTCATCTAGAGAAGGTCATGTTCATAATGTCTAAAATGAGGACCAAGGCCAAAATGTGAATTGGAAAATGAATTTCACATAAGATTGTATATGATATAATACACATGAGGGACTCGTTAGTCTTATTTTGGTCTAGGTGTTCCATGTACCCTTGCCGGTGATCACTATATATGAATTTGAGATTGTTTTTAAGGTAAAAATAGATTCTACATTGTACTTTTTTGTTGTAGCATTGATGATTTGAGATACATTACCTTCATGTAGTTTATTTTAATATTGATGTTTTGATATTTATCTCTTACATGATCTATTTCTTGTATATTGTGACAGGAAATGACGCTGAAATTTGAGAAAGCTAGGCCTAGGAGCTATTTCTTCACATAAATAGTGTCCTAACATTAAAGGTTAAATAACTAATTTGACAACACTTTCGCTAAGCAAGAACGGGCTCATTCAAGTACATGAAACCATTTTGGTGTTTAGCACGAATATCTTGACAAATTTTTATGGTTTGTTTATTGCTTTTGTTTGAAGCATTTTGTCGATTTTTGAAGTTTGTGTGTATTTGGGTTAAATATTATGCTAGTCCCTTGAATGCTTCTAGTTCTCATTTAATGCTTTATTTAACCCTTTGTTGTAGCTTGAATCAATATTGGTTTTAGTCGATTCCATTGATTAAGGGTTTGAGAAAAGATATTTTTTATTACCTTTTAGTTGCATGAATTAATTTTCTTCACTTTTTTCGAATCTTGATTCTTTTATGTTGATTGTATATTTTATTTGTAAATACTTATCATTATTAAAAAAAAAATGAGCTCCACATAGCTAAGCGAAGAGAAAAATGGTCTATGCATTAGGTTCCTATAAATTGATCGTAGGATACCTATTGGCACGAGACCAACATTCATCTAATGCAATAATCAATTGGCATAATTACGATGCATAATTGTATTAGCCTCCATGAGCACAATTGGCTAGTGGAGGCCAAGATCGAACATAATGTTTGTTTCTATCATTTTATCGGTTTGTCAAGATTCAGGTCCCTACATGTCCATTGGACCATTAAGGGAGGAGATAACAAGTGGAGTCCCCACTTTCCCTGAATCGAGTCAGTGCAGTTGTGTTTCACTGACACCTTCAAGTTGTGACTCGTGAATCTACAATTTTTGTTGTTGATGATGTGACTCATGTTAGTTGGCTAATGTTGTTGTTCCTCCATTTTTGAAGTAGGTTGAAAAGTCTATATGGTAGCTAGATCACTATATGTCAATTTGAGGTTGCATTTAAGGTAAAAATAGATTCTATATTTTGTGTTTTTTGTTCTAACATTGATGATTAGGACTGAATTTCCTTGATGTTAGTTATTTAATATTGATGTTTAATATTTAACTATTACATCGTCTTTCTTGTTTGTGAGAGGAAATGCAGTTGGAGTTTTACGAAGTTGGGGCCTATCTTTTCACATAGATAGTGTCCTAACATTCAAAGAAAAAATTTTAATCTGAAAGAAAAGAGAGTTGGTGCATTTCACACATATAGCCTCACATGTCCTGATCACAAGTAATATTCTCTATGCCTCCATTTTTAAATATATACTTGTTGTCATAACTTCTATGATCTCATAGTGGAAAATTAAATTATTTCCTATTATAAACTTCTCAATACATCCATAAATATGTTATTATGTTGTATTGGATCAATGGTAGACTTTGAATTTCAACATAATGTGTGTGGAAGTTCCATATATTGATTCTATCATTTTTATGGCAAGGAAGGTGTGTTCCCTTTATATCAAGCATCCATTGTTTTTAGGTTTTCATTTTGATTAAAGGCCAAATTTCATCATATTCTAGTGCTAGATTTCTTTTAATGAGGAATTTTAAGAAACCTGATGAATTTTGAACAATTAATGATGACGGATTCTCAGAGTGATTATGTTTTCCATTTTTCATTGTTGGTTCAATTGAAAGCAAAGAAAAGGCTTTACAATATGATTGATGTTTTGCATGAAGGTAATATTGAATCCTTGATACTCTTTGTATTTGATCCATAGTTTGGTGTCAAAGGATATTCCCTTTTCCACATCTACAATGACTAGAAGAAATGATAGAAAGGTTCTTAGAAATCTCATTTACTACATTGGCAGCTGGTGCCATATCTGATTCAACTTGTTCTTCCATAGTTGTAGGCGAGTTTGATTATTGTATGTAAACATATTTACTTGCTGGTTCTTCTACTTTCTCCACTTTATTTATTTTAACTTCCTCCACTTCACTCTCAACTACTCCACTGATGGTTGTAACATCTACACTTCTATTACTCTTTCAGAAGATGTTATGTCTAAGAATTTAAGCAGTGCTCCAGAAGCTATAGTTAGGTCTGCTTCTGATGCATTGTCCTGTGTGTGATGGGCTATGAGATTCTTCCATCTACAGTTCTAGTATCTACCATGTTTTATATTTTCCATTGGCATTGTCACCTATAGTATCAGTAAATCATTCTCTGTAGTATATTTCAATTTTGATGACATCAAATGACTCCGAGAAAATTACAGTTTATGGTTCTAACTTATAAACTTATATTTTGTGTATTGAATACATACATATATATATAT
>LPNX010244824.1:71603-183299 GCA_001517045.1 Pseudotsuga menziesii
CATCAAAGGAGTGTTTTGCACCCAACATCAGCTTCATTATTGGGGCTCTCATAACATTTTCAATGATGCTTCTGTTATTGGCCCAATTCATTAGAAGCTTGGAATCTCCAAATACTTTCAGATGATTGTGTTCTGTTTCTTTTGTTGTCTTCATCAAATCTAGAGGGCATAAAATCAGCTCTGTTGTTGGTTCACATGTCCTGCCTTTGATTTTGGCATGTCCTATGTCGGATAATTGTAGCATCGTGTCCTACATGTCGTCTTTCCTAGAATCACGTGACTTGGATTAAAAGATGTTAAACTGAACTTTTTTTCACAATCCATTGATTGTATAACTTGATAATTTAATTTCACATATGAAAACATCTCTATACCTCAGTATTATCAAGAAAATTTCCTTGTTCAAGATGAAATCTATTTTGGTCTAATAATGTACAATTTCAAGTCAAAAGTATGAAAACTTACAAGTAGATATAGCTAGTTTTGAAGATGAGAGGATTGTTTAGTTTTCTGGGAAGATGCACAATGTCATAAACATAAGTTGCAATATACAAGTTTAATTTTCAAGTCGATCAAAATTCCAAAGTTATTATTTGTAAACAAAGTCTTCTGGTATCCAATTCTTTTTTGGGATAGATATTAAGAGAAGATAATTTATCAATATTCAATGAACGACCACAGGAAGTAGGCCAATGGGATTAAAAGATATTAAAGTGTACCAACCACTGTAAATGAGGAGTCTTTGAAATATTTACTGTAAAGTTGGATTGTTTTGTCACTGTGATCAATAATAACACTGTATTGGGAGACAAGTTGCAAACTAGAATGAGAGGAGCATTTGGAAATCCTCAGGCAACATGTTCACATGTGGCCATAGGCCAAATCCTTCTTTCAGTCCGATGCGGGGAAAATCACTCAAATCATGCCCAAGAAGCTCTGTGTCGGGCCAAGTCCAAGTTTCCTGGGAGACAGAAAATCATTGTCAACAGAAAATGGTATTTTGCATTAATCCCAATTCTATATATTTTTAATGCCTAATTACTATACATGAATTAATTTATTATTTTTCATATTTTAGGGGTTTCACTAAATTCACCAGAGCTGACTACCTGAAGTGGAAGTTAGAAGGAAAAATTATTCCTGATGGTGTGAATGCCAAGGTTAGTGGAAGTGAACAACTGTTACTTTTACACGTTTCTTTTGCTTTGTCTACTTTTTATTTTTGGATATTTTAGTAGTTTATTTTGTATTATTTTAACTATTTCCTTGTTTACTACATTTGCTTGGTTTCTGAATTCCACTATCCAACCGAAAACTTGGGAAAGCATTCCTGAAGCCTACTATTGTGTCATCATCTGATTTAGTTGCTTAGATTTTTTCTTTATGATGGATGCTAAACGAAGAGCCTAAAATCTTGGCCCGTAATACATTAAGGAATCAATTGGGTCAATCCACATTTTTTTATGACCGAATTAATCTTTATTAATATACTTGTGAAAATGTTTATTATATTGTTCCTAATATTTTTATGGATGGATTAAATTTTGTTATTATATGAGGATAGTAATATTACATTTTGCACTTAGTGAATTGATGTATAGAAGCTAATTATGTTGGTAGGTATTTCTTTTGTGAGTCCTATATCTGACTGCAACATACTTTTGGATCATATTCATTCATATATATTAGATGATATCCAGTTTGTTGGTGTCTCACTATTCTCACACTTAAACCTTTTATTTTTCATCCTTGGAATGGTTTTTGTTTCTCTTCTATCATGTGAGAACCCTACAGCCTATGGAGAAGGCTTAGCCTTTATTATCCCAACTGATAACCAGAATATTGGAAGCTTTGTTGGTGGCCTTGTGATTGTGCTGCACTCCAAGGAATGCATCATGGATCTATTTTAGATGATTGTTGGAAACAATGGTTTTCAAGCCCTAGGAGTTTTCAGTTGTACCACCATCCAATTGATCTAAGAGCTCTTCAATCATGTCAATCATATTAATTCTGGGGTCAAACACCAAATATTTGAGTAGTCTTCCAACCATAGAATGATTAGGGCTCCTGCAGCAAGGATCCTGTCAAGCAGTTTAATTATGGGCTCAGACGCTCAAATATTTGAGTGAAACTACCATTCAAAGAGTTATAGGTCTCTTGTAGCAACCGTGGAATCCTACTGTTTTTTATTACTCCAGACCCGAGAAATAGCGGAAATGCTTCTCATATCATTTAACTTTTAAATGCCCTGAGATAGTAGTTACTATTAGTATACATTTTTGAAGAGAAATGTTTGTGTGTTGATTAGATTCTCTTCCATAAGATTGATATTTTTTGATATTTTGTTATCGAATGTGGGGAGTGGAATTAAAAACAATTTCCTCATTCAAAGGAAAAAACATGGTTATGTGCCTCAATGGCACGTAGGATGCAAAAATCCCCCTACTCCAAAGACCAACTAGAACAAATAGGAAAAACAAACAGAAATCCTCATTTCTCATAATAGATCATGAATTTCTTCTGCAGAAGAACATTCTCCTATTTTTTGAAGTAACTAATACAAATTTGGAAGGGGAAAACCTTCCTTTCCCTGTAAACATGTTGAAATTTAGCACAGAGAACAGGGTTTTATTTCAATTTTATCCATGATTGGAAGAGTGAGTGGCCATAGTATAAGATGTGTCCTTGCATATATGAGAATTATGGTGAGGAGATTCCTAAAATGGCTTCAGGTGATGTGGAGGGAGCCCTTGACAACTTAGTCTGGCCAAATCTATGTCAAGGACAAGAAAAGTGGGATTCCTAAGCTTGCACTTGAGGTTAAATATTATCATATGATGAAGCAATTAATAAGCAGATCAGATAATTTAAACCTCAATCATGGAAGGAACCACGATAATCACCCCCTCCCATAATTGTTGTCCAAAGGTTAACCTTAGATCTAGAAGAGAATAATATGTCGTAGGTATTGAAATGGGCAAATAGTTTCAAAGAAACAGTATGTTATCATCAGATCATGTGTGACTCGTGAGCGATATAATCTAAATTGGATAATGAATAGTTCAATTATATTTGTACCCAGAGAGGATAGATTTTATACAATAAAATACTTTTACCAGGGTATCAAACAAGAACCTGGAGCTTAGAAATACTGCACATGAACATGGGAAATTTCATTTCAAAGATATTGAAATATTTTATATTGATAACAAGGAAAATTTTAATATTGATTGTTTGTGAGTTGAATAAATTACTTGTTTTGAGAGGACAGTGGAAAATAAATCCTTAGTTTTCTCTCACTATTCACAATTTATTGATCATCGTTACCATATTCATTCATTGCAGACTCAGGTGGTTCCAAACCAGAATTCTGAATACACTTACTGTGTTTATGATTAAGATATAGCAACTCGTTATGGAGTGGGGGAATTTCTATTTCTATTTGTAATTCAGGAACTGATAATGGCTACCACAAGATGTCTATGTTGTGGTAGATCTCTTGGGCCATGAGGATCTCATGCATGGGCTATTGTCTTATTCATTGCAACTTGGTAATACTCTTTCCCTCTTGAATAAGATGATTTGATGTGAATTAAGGTATGTGTAATACTCTTTCCCTCTTGAAAATTTTAGTATTGATTGTTTGTGAGTTGGATACATTACTTGTTATGAGAGGACAATGGAAAATAAAGCCTTAGTTTTCTCTCACTATTCACAGTTTATTGATCATCGTTACTATCTTCATTAATTACAGGCTCAGGTGGTTCTAGATTAGAATTATGAATACACTTACTATGTTTATGATTCAGATATAACAACTGTTTATGGAGCGGGGGCATTTCTGTTTCTCTTTCTAATTCAGGCACTGATAATGGATTCCACAAGATGTTTATGTTGTAGTAGACTCTAACATCAGGAAGATCTCGTGCATGGGATATTGTTTTATTCATTGCAACCTGGTAATACTCTTTCCCTCTTGAATAAGATGATTTGATGTGAATTAAGGCATGTGCAATATTCTTTCCTTCTTTAAAATTTTAATATTGATTGTTTATGAGCTGAATAAATTACTTGTTCTGAGAGGGCAGTGGAAAATAAAGCCTTAGTTTTCTCTCACTATTCAAAATTTATTGATCATCATTTCCATCTTCATTCATTGCAAGCTCAGGTGCTTCCAAACCAAAATTCTGAATACACTTACTGTGTTTATGATTCAGATATAGCAATTGGTTATGGAGTAGGGAATTTTTGTTTCTCTTTGTAAGTAAGACACTGATAATGGCTGCCACAAGATGTTTATGTTGTGGTATATCTCTCAGGCCAGGAGGATCTCGTGCATGGGATATTTTTTAATTCATTGCAACTTGGTAATACTCTTTCCCTCTTGAATAAGATGATTTGATGTGAATTAAGGCATGTATAATACTCTTTCCCTCTTGAAAATTTTAATATTGATTGTTTGTGAGTTGAATAAATTACTTGTTCTGAGAGGACATTGGAAAATAAAGCCTTAGTTTTCTCTCACTATTCATAGTTTATTGATCATCGTTACCATCTTCATTCATTGCAGGCTCAGGTGGTTTTAGACCGGAATTATGAATACACTTATTGTGTTTATGATTCAGATATAGCAACTGGTTATGGAGTGGGAGGGTTTTTTTTTCTCTTTGTAAGTCAGGCACTGATAATGGATGCCACAAGATGTCTATGTTGTGGTAGATCTCTCAGGATAGGAGGATTGCATGCATGGGCTATTGTTTTATTCATTACAACCTGGTAATACTCTTTCCCTCTTGAATAAGATGATTTGATGTGAATTAGGGAATGTGTGCATATCTTCTAGCACTATTGTTGCAGTAAAAAATTATTTCTTTTTCTTTAACTTGCACAATATGTAACCCGGGGCTCTATTCCCACTAGGGTCTTGGGGTTTGGACCTGTTGTTTGTTTTTTCAAACCATGGGAACAACAACCTCCAACAACATGCAAGCTAGATATACCAGTAACATGTGACTCAACAAGGGTTGAGATGTCCCAAATCCCACCAAGGTGAGCCTCTATCCCAGGGGTTTCCTACTCTTCGAGCCTCATCACAACGAGCCAATGAGAAACCCTAGCCCCCCCATGTTTTGAACCTGTGACCTCCATGGATATAACACAAGTTATTAGCCATTAGGTCCACTCAGGTGCTCCAAACCTAGGTTGTTAATATGGATGAAAACACTCCATATCTCAACCACTAGACCATAGCCTGATGAACTAAAAAACACAGCCTTAAACCTCACTACATTTGTGTTCTCAAAACGTTGTAACAAATTCCAAGAATAATATCAATAAGACTAACAATGATCTTTTTCTTGTAGGTTTACATTCATCATTGCAGAGGCTTTCTTTGTTGGTGGTGCAGCAAGAAATGCCTACCATACGAAATACAGGAGTTTTTACCAATCAACCAATGTTTCTTGTGAAACACTACGAAAGGATGTCTTTGCAGCAAGAGCATCATTTACATTATTCACCTTGATACTGAGTGACATGTACTATATGTGTTTCGCTAGGTCCAAGGAGGGGGGTTGGACACCATATGGTGGAGAATCTTCTATTGGGATGAGTAGTTTTCCTTGAACAGACTTTAGTGTAGTGAGAGCCATCATTTTATTTCTTATGTTGTATACATTTATGTGATTCTTGTTATCAGAGAACTGTTCAGTACATAGTATTGCTTCAAGTTGGCTCTAGAAATTGGAAAGGCTAGAAATATGTAGCAGAGGGTGTTTGTTAGAAGTTAATAAGAAAACATTGTATTCCCCATTTTATTTTTCCACAGAATGTACAAGAAAAACTAATGTACTGAATTATATCTTCAAAATATTATGTTCAAGGTTTAATGGTTACCAAAATGGGATCTATGCCATTTCACAAAAAATATTAAATATTCACATTGGTCTTCATCTCAGTTTGGTTTTCATTAGAGGAAATTTGAGGTCTAAAATGTGCCTCCTAAGGAAAATAATAAAATAATAGTTAAAATAATAAAATAATAATTAAAATAATAAAATAATAGTTATTAATTTTGGAGGAAGAATGAAAAAAACTACTTCTTTTGTTCATATTTTCGACCCTGTGTTTTAACTCAAATTCTAAGCGAGAGAGCTCATTGGATGTGGAATTTAATTTCGCATCCAACAAGTACCCACACTGCATACTTTTGATAGAACCCGCTACCCCAAAAACAAGAAATACCTGAAAAAATGTGATGATGACAACAACAAGTACCTACACTGCATACTTTTGACATAACCCGCTACCCCAAAAACAAGAAATACCTGAAAAAAACATGATGCTGATGTCATCATCACGTTTTTCCAGGTATTTCTTGTTTTTGGGGTAGCGGGGTCTGTGAAAAGTATGCAGTGTGGGTACTCGTTGGATGCAGAATTAAATTCTGCATCCAGTGAGCTCTTCCGCTCTGAATTTGAGTAAAAACACAGGGAGATATGTAAAAAATACGAAGAAAAAAAGTAGTTTTCTTTTATTACAAATATCTTAATTCAACCATTATGGTTGACTCATTTGATTGAAATTCTATTGGTTCTTGAATTCCAACTCACAAAATTTATTGTTGGCACTTTTTCTTATAAGGCCCATTTTAGACCCCAAATTTCCTCTAATGATGGGTTCATAGAGGAAGAAGTGAATCCTTTAGTGACCTATCATATGGCACAATGTCTACTCACTATATAGTGAACAAACATTTCTATGTATCTTGCATTATAAAAGCAAAGAATTAAAAGAGCAATGCACAATCCTTATTTCTGGCTAGAGTTTTCACCTTAACCAGTTTCTCCAAGTTAGATTTTGTGTTCAATTTGTCAATGTTGTGCATTCTTATTAATAGTGTAGTCATATTCTTGTTTATTCAATTCATTTCAGTCTTTCAAGTGGCATGCTTCTAATATCACAACTTAATCCTAAACATTCACTATATAGTATAATATAATGTAATTCTATTTATAGCATCATATTCAAATATGTTGTGATGAGCTACCTCATGGAATATCCGTAATAGTTTGAAAATCATATTTGGTATCATAACCATTTTGTTTTCCATTCCCATTGAGTAGTCGCATGATCCAAAAATCAATACAAGGAAGGTGGGAAAATAATGAAGGCATTCCAAAAGATGAATTAGTTAAATGATATGTGAGACGAGAAGCAAAAATCATTGGCATCACCGAGGGTATGACAATGTTAATGTTATCACTAGAGGGAACATTCAAGCTCTTTTACCAGTGGTTTAGCTCTAATGGAGACTTTGGCTATCATGATAGTACTTTTTATAACTTTATTTAGTCAACCTTAACCTTATATCCTCACCTATAATGACCTTTATGATTTCGAGTCTCTTAGTGCCTCTTTTGGACAACCCCTCATTGTGATTGTGCCCTAGTGTGTGGCAACCCATAGGCACCCATGTCTTTCTTTGAAGCAACCCATAGACAATCTCAAAGTGAACCAAAAAGTATATAAAAGGTACAAAATTTTGGTTTTGAGTGATGCACTAGAGGTGTACACTTGTATGTCTTTGATTTTGATATTAAACCACATGAATTTATCTCTCACCGTATAAATAGAAGATTCATAGATGGTAAGTATTAGCTTGGTTATCCCTTGATATACTAGGATAATGCTTTTCTACCAATACTTTTTCTTTAAAAGAAACCCTAGAAATTTTTCTAAAAGTTTAATCTAAATAGATTAAGGTAATTTAGATCCACCTTTGTAGGCTCCCTCATGGTATGGTGATATAAATCCTTGAATTGAGTGAAAGTTTGAATAAGGTAAAGGTAGGAGGAACCCAATATTGAGTGAGGAGGTCACAATCATCATGACCATGTATTCAATATTGTTGTAAACTTCCAAGTTTCCTAGTATAGATCTCTCTTCTCCACCCTTAATTCATGGTAAATTGGTATTTAATTGTTAATGCATATTGTTCATAAGATAGAATTGGAAAATTTATTTTCTGTTTACAATAGGTTAACTACATTTGAATATATCTTTATGATTATTGTCAAAAGAAAGAGTAAACATATCTTGATTTTGACCGGGTGTAGGTGTTCATAGAATCCAAGTGGAGAGGGTTCAAGCTACCAATTGATATTCATATACAAGAAACAACCGAGGACCAAGAGGTATTATGTTTTTCTTTTGTCACTATTTTTAATTTTCCTTGATCTAATTTAAGAAAAAATAAATTAGTCTATATCATTCTATCAAGGAGAATAAACCTCTTGTTGGGGCTAAATCCATTATTTGTAAGTAGTTTTCCTATAACACCCAACAGATAAAAAATCTCAAGATAAATCCGTAATGAAAAAATCTAGAAAAAGAGAGGACAAGCTCTAGCAACACATCTTCTCAACATCTATGCAAAGTGGACATTAATCCTTATCAAGGTGAGATCATTGTTGTCAAGTTGAAAGATTGGTTGTGACAATATGAAGTCTATGATTTAGTTTTCACAACCTAAGAGAAGTGCATAAGATGTGACTAGCTCGACTTATCCTAGAGGGACACACCCAAATTTGGTGGAAAAGCTACACATATATCCTTAAATTCACGGGTGATTCACTAGTCCTCATTTGATGCGTGATTTAACCCTTTTTTGTAGCTTGAATCAAGATTGGTTTTAGTTGATTTCCATTGATTCAGGGTTTGAGAAAATATTTTTTATTACCTTTTAGTTGCATGAATTAATTGCCTTCACTTTTTCGATTCTTTTATGCTAATTGTATATCTTCTTTGTAAATACCTATCGTTATTAAAAAAAATAAATGAGCTCTACATAGCTAAGCTAAGAGAAAAGTGGTCTATGCACTAGGTTCCTATGCATTGATTGTAGGATACCTATTGACATGAGACCAACATTCATCTAATGCAATAATCAATTGACATAATTACAATGCATAATTCCATTAGCCTCCACGACCTCAATTGGATAGTGGAGGCCAAGATCAAGCATAATGTTTGATTCTATTAGTTTATCGGTTTGTCAAGATTCAGGTCCCCACATGTCTGCTGGACCATTAAGGGACGAGATAACAAGTGGAGTCCCCACTTGCCCTGAATCTAGTCGATGCAGTGGTGTTTCATTGACACCTTCTAGTTGTAGCTCGTGATTCTACATGTTCTGTTGTTGATGATGTGATTCATGTTATTTGACTAATGTTGTTGTTCCTATTTACAATATTTTATAAATTAGTGAAAGATTAAGTAGTTTTTACAATTTTTTTATAATGAAGTGAAATATTCGCCGAGATTTTACAATATCTTATAACTTAGTGAAAGAATCCCCAAGATTTTACAACGTTATATAATAAAATGAAAGATTCACCGAGATTTTACAACATTATATAATAAAAATAAAGATTCACCAAAATTTATATATATACATATTCTATTATTGATAAAATCGCCTTCAATTTTTTCTATATATCATAGATATTCACCCATTTTTTATACATATAAATCTAGGGGGGATTCTTAAAATCATCCCTGGCTCTGATGAGGAGGACACAACGTCAAAGGAGGATCACTCAGAATAACAACTTATGATGATGCCCCCAATGTATTTGAGCATGGTGATTTTTGTATGATGTGTACGATCAGACGAGAAATCCTGTGGAGCTTCTCATTTTGTATTGAACATGATATTTATGATATATATGCACATGGATGCACCTTTTTGTATTTTTATGCGTTTTTATGAGTCTCTTGTTATGATTATGCCTATAGGACGTATATGACATATGTATGCATGACTATATGATGATGCATGATGCAATGTATTTCCTATATGCGATGATTGATGTGCCACTCTAGAACGTCATTAGCCATTTGGTATTCTACAATATTGAGACTTCTTAGAACATGCATGAATGAAATGGATTCTAAATTTCTAACCAAGTTTCTAGTGCGCAAGAACTTTCTAAAGAGGCAAGGATCGTATACCCGGTAGAAGTTATTCAACTAGGAGACAAGCGGTTGGGAGTCTAGGAAAACATCAAGGTGACAAATACCTAAGTGAAGGGAGGAGGTCAGGAGATCAGCAACACCGTTGTACTCGGCCTAGTTATTGGTAGCAACACCAAAACACATTCTATTGATATGGATCAACTCATGTGACGGGGAATAAATTACCCATGCAGGCGAGGCGAGATTAGGAGACCATCTACTTGCATCGTCAACGAAACCAACATAGCAAGGTGAGGTAGGATCCATCTAGAGAAATCAAGGAAACAAACCGTGAGACTTGTGGTAACAACGATGCAAAACAATGAATAAAAACTATGATACAAGGGTACTCATGGTGAGAGACTTCAAGCATAGAACCTCTTGACGTAGAACCCATTCCGAGGATTCATCAAGAGGTGACTGCCAGAATCACCAAGGATATATGCCCCCTTTCCGAGACATCAATGGATGACATAATGGCCATACCACATGGATTCATGCTTCCCTTTCCCAGTCTTATCATGGTATTGGTCATAAACGAGGACTAGGACCCCCTTGCTAAAGGTGCATGGGTGGACGTGGGAGTCATAGTGCGACTTCAAATGAGTCTTATCCACTTCAACATTTGGAGAGAAGCACGACGGTACTCATTGATTTTTTCAAGCATAAGTAGGCATTTTTCTAATAGTGAATTATCAGGTAGAAGTTTGACGGCAAGGCGGAAGTGACGGAAGCTGGCATTCGATGGGAAGAACTGATTCCACACCATGGACTAAGTGAAATGGGGTAAAACTGGTGGCATTTTTAGTCACGATTCTACACCGTGGACTAAGTGAAATGGGGTAAAACTGGTGGTGGTTTTATTCGATGTACGATAGGCCCAAAGGGCAGAAAAGAGCAAGTGGTGTCAGTTGGACTTGTGTTTGTCTACCATTCGTTGGAGCATGGTTTTGAGGATCTTGTTGACAGACTCAACTTGGTCATTTCCCTGAGGGTAATAAGAAGAGGAATACTGGTGTTCAAACTTCAACATGGTGGAGATTTTTTTCCAAACAACTTCCTCGAAATGAGAACCATGGTCTGAGACTAATTGTTGGGGGACACCAAAACGAGTGATAACGTGGTTAAAAAAGAAACATGCCGTAGTATCAGCCTTACAATTGAAAGTAGGCATGGCCTCAACCCATTTGGTAAAGTAATCAACAGCCACAATGATGTATTTATGGCCGCTGACTGAAGGAGGGTTATAGGTCATGAAGTCAATCTCCCATTTGGAGAAGGGACCGACTGTGATGACAGGATGTAGCGGTGCGGGAGGAGCACCTTGATTTTGGGGCAAAGATCTGGCGATTGCGGTAGTGTTTAACTGCATGGATGCAATCAACAAAGATGGTGGGACATAAATAATCGACGCAAAGTATCATTTGAGCAGTAGCCAAACTAGAGAGGTGGCCACTACAGGATCCACTATGATAGTCATTCAGGACTTGTTTGGCTTCATTGTGGGTGAGGCAACGACGCAGTATGATGTCGACGCCGCAGTGGTACAAGACATCACCAATAAGGAGATATCAATAAGCTTGGTGCCGGATGTGACGACTATATTCATGGATTAAATGGGGCCTGGATTTTTGTGTGCGCAAGTAAAGGAGGATGCCCCCATACCACGAGTATTCCGTAGAGATGATGAATAAGAATTCATCAGGAAGATTAACGGTGATATCGGGTGAGGTAGACAATGAAGAAAAGTATGCCATCAAGGAAGCTAATGCCAAAGATTTAGTTCTTTTTTGTGTGACAAATTCTAGGTCGTACTCTTGTAAAATGAAAATCCACTTGGCAGCACGACCTTGGACAAGGAGGGGGATCCAGAGATAACGCATGGGGTTGGAATCAACCACAACTTGAGTTCGGCTCAAGATAATGTAGTGACGTAGATTATGTACCAAAAATACGATGGCGAGGGCCATCTTCTCTTCGTGTGAGTAACGTAAAGGTGGTCTAGAAAGTTTTTGAATTACGTAATATATCATGTTCTCTTGATTAGCATCGTCTTCCTGGACCAAGACTCCAACGATAGCATTTTCAGATGCCGACACATAGATGATCAAATCCTTAGTGAATTCAAGAGGAGACAACAATGGAGCGGAAGTTAGAGCTTGTTTTAATGCATCGAAAGCTCCTTGTGCATGCTCATACCATACACAAGGAATGTTGGTACAAAGAAAGAATAAGAATCCATGGAATTTATTCACATAGTCCAAAATAAACCGACAAAGGAAATTGGCCTTGCCTTGGAGGCTTTGAAATTGCCGTAGAGTATGTGGAGGGGGGGCGGAGATTTAGGATGGATTGAACCTTTAGAGGATCCACAACAATACCTTTGTGAGACATAATGAATCCTTGTAAATGACCGACTGGGACACAAAAGACACACTTGAGGGGGTTTAAGCAGACATTATATTTGTGACATCGCAGGAAGACTTACCGTAAGTCATGTTGAATGAATTGCCATTGATGCCAACATGGACTTGTAGTGGCCCAATAGGTAGTCATTGACACCACCAAGTACCACTTGTAGTGCACAAGTAAGGATGATCCCAGTATCCTCCCATCCAATGCCTTGGATCCCTTACAGAGATGAGTTATGATTTGAAGCACCTTGTACTTAGTTGACAAGGTCCCTGTACCTACAAGGTTGGATATTGGAGCCACCACCTTGTTGATGATGTTGAAGACCTTGTTGGTGATGCTGAAGACCCCAGAGATTGTGTTGAATCCCCTATGGATGATGGAGAAACATTATATGGGTTGGAGAAGCATTAATGATCCATTATGTGGTCATTCGTGCTCTGATGGTGTCATGATACCCTAGGAGAAGGTTTGGCAACCCCACAGGTGATGTCATGATGAATTTTGATCCTTGGAGGTCCCCTTTCATGGTTGAGGTGGTTGAAGAAGTCCATGAAGTCTCCTTCTTGATGAAGAAGCACTTGAAGAAGTCCTTGGACCCACACTTGGTGGTTTGATGACATTGCAACGCTTGTTGGGGTCATGGAGCTCTTATATGATGATGATGACCTTGTATGGTCTTTGACATGCTATGGAACCCATGAACATGCCCTTGGTATGATGAAGAAGCCCATGAAGACGTGTCCATGGTGAAGAAGACTTTGAAAAATCCTTTTACCCACAATTGATGGTTTAAAGGTCCTTGTACAATGTGGTCATTTGTGGGTCTTAGAACCCATGGGGATAGTCCTAGGGAAAAAGGAAGACCTTGCACCCACTTATATGGTGGCATGATGGCACTAAGATGATGACATGGCATGTGGTGACCTAATTTGTTTAGATGTTATGTGTGGGGACGTGACACTTAATGGATTGCTAACCCTAATATTGATTATTTTTGAAGATGACTTTAAATGGTAAGGTTTGACCTTTGTGTAAAACAAATTAAAATTAAATATTAAAAATACAAAACAAAAATACATCTCAATCTCACACCTTGAAGTCGACCCTAATTTGAGGAAATAGACAGTGTTGAAAGACTATATAAATTCATTTGCACACTCCAAACTATCCAACGAATGTGAGGAAGAGGAGCTCGCTTCTATGGTGGACTGAGGCTATTGACTGTGGAAAATTTGGAGGTAGCAACAGAGGTAAAAAACACAGACCCTAATTTTTGAAGAAGGATAACATATTTTTGGGCTGGTGTTGGAGGATTTTCCACACTTGAAACAATCCTTAATTTTTGAAGTACCAACACAAGTTTTAGGTGGTGACCGTTGCAATGAAGAGGAGTGTTCCCTAACCCATGAAAATTCAATGGTGGCAGCTAAAACAGTCCCAAATTTTTGCAGCAACAATAGTAGTTTCTATTTGGAAAAATATTTGTCTTATCTTTGATTTTTGGGCTGCTCCAAGCATGTGAGTTTTAAAGTCTATTTTTGCGAATTCTTGAAGAAATGAACAGTCCTGAAAATGGAGGGGAAATATAGTCCTGAATTTGATGAGTATGACAGTCCCATGCTTGCACACTGTGTTGAGGGTTTCCTTACCAACACTCACATCACAAATCCGAGGACAAAGGAAGGGAGATCACTAGTGGTAGGCTTTTTATCACCCGCATATGCTCAGTTTGGTCTTGTACTGTGATTGGGGTTCCACCTCAACACAAACAACCCCAAGTTTGGGATAGTGTGAAGACCCTTCTCAGCATATAAACAATCCCTAGTCCTGAGTTTGACAGGGTGTAAAGTGCAGCAAACAAATTTCTATCCACTCACAAGTAATTCAACAAAGTAGTAGCTGAGCTCTCGGTATAATGAGGACGTATGGAGGAGTGGACTGAGGCTGCTCAGATCCAATAATTACAAAGAAAGTATGATTTTGAAGTCTAGCCAACAATACATGTTTGATGCATACACACATTCAAGTTTTGATATGTTCTTATGTTGGAAGTATTCTCAACAACCTACACTTCAAGTTGTGTGCACAGTCATAGTTTGGTTGAAGTTCTTCTCTGCACAGTCCACAACACAAGGTATACACAGTCAGCTCAGTGATATATAATCCTTCTATGGTATGTATAATAGCTTGATTTATCTCAGCATAGCTTGATATACAGTCAAGGTATGAAGGTATGTTATACAATGAAGTGTGTTGATATGAGATGGTGACGATGCATACACTATGTTGATGATACAATGACACAATGATAATATGATATAGACCTTATGATGATGATGTTGCATACCTTGGTAATGTTGATACACAATGCAACATGAAGTGTAAATTTGAATGCTCAACCCTAATGCATAGTATTTTTCCAATGTTATGAAGAATACAGTGGTGTGTGTATGAGTGATATACATACAGTGAAGTATGTACAGTGATACATAAAATGGTGTATGAATAGTGAAGTATACAATAAAGTATAAAATGATGTATGGACATTATTTATGTGTGAATGACAAACAATGATGATATGATATTAATGGTGCCTTACTGTATGACAATGCATTATGATCAGTGGATGCTTGATACTTGTTGGTATTCTATGATGATGATGAGATGATGCTTTGATTATCAGTGAGAACAACAGTGACTATGATGTTCATGAGCATAAATTAACCAACTTGACCAACAATACCGATGAGTAGAGATTGACTAGCAACTTAGATGAGCAGATTGAGAAGCAGAGGTTGATGAGCAGAAGATTGATGACAATCAAAGATTGGAATCAAGCTTGCACGTAGTGTCTTGCACTTAATGATTAGACTACTCAAACCCTTCTTAGTTGGAGATAAGAAAACCAGGCTGGTTCCTGTTACAAGAGTTGGTGCTCTTTTAATCAATTGGTGTTGATTGTAATCAAGAAGATTGTAGTCTTCCATTAACATAAATAAAGTTCACATTATAAACATTCTTACGTCTCTTTGATGTGATGATTGTGATTATGACTCATGGTTGATTTAACTGATGCATACGATGATGTAAATTGATAATATAATGCTCGATTTGCTCAGATTGATTAAAATAAGGTAAAAAGGTTTAAATTGATCATACACTTATTCACCCCCTCTCTTAGTGTGGCCATTGTGTCCAACAAGTCATCCAAATGTTGAGAACGCTTTCAAGATCAAGCCGTGAGGTTGTCTAAATAGACCAAGATAACATGAATGAGGTCATAGAAGCAAAAGTTCATAGCCCAATGAAAAGTGGCTCCAACAATTTTGAGGCAAAATGACATGACACAATATGCAAAAGTGCCCCATGGGGTAGTGAAAGCGGATTTGTAATGGTATTCTCTACAGATACAAATTTGGTTATAACCGGAAAAACCATCCATGAAGGAAAAGACTTCATGGCCGGTGCAAGCGTCAATGATATGGTCAACTAACGGGAGTGGGAAGTTGTCTTTGGGACGCACCAAATTCAAGTCACGGAAGTTGGTACAGACGCGAATGGTACCCTATTTTTTGTTGATGGGAACATGATTGGAAACCCAAGTGGTATACACGATGGGGTATATAAATCCTTCTTTACACAATTTATAAATCTTATATTTGACGACAAGGTCCTTTGACGGGTAAATAGGTCGTTTCTTTTGGCGAATGGTGGAAACATCAAGCTAGGTATCGATATAATGTTCGACGAAGGATGGATCAATCCCATGCATCTTAGTATAAGACCAAGCAAAGATATCATGAAATTATTGAAAACGTGTTTTGTATGAAGTAACTTCTTTAGGGGAGAAATACACACCAAGCGTAATATCCTCAACTATCCTGGAGGTGGTTGATATATCAACTTTAATGGTTGGTGGAATGTTGGCCATGTTACCTTTTTCAAAGATGTTAGGTGCTGGAACCGGTTTTTTAAACCAGTTGACACTTCCATGGATCAAGTCTTTCACTTTGACAAATAATTGGTTCGATGATGAAGAAGATTCATCGGGGATGAAGAAGGAGCAATGGTGTAAATCATCTCAAGGATATTCGGGAGTCGAAAGAGCTTCAAGGATCTCCTCATCATTGTGAAAGTAGTGCATCGATAAATCAGATGGATCTTCTACGACCAAAGAGGTGGAAGGACTACTGGAGCTAGAGATCGTGTAAATGGTGTTAGTGGTGTCTAAGGAAGAGGTCGGAGGGTGGATCTCCTTAAGGACAGTGATTTCAGACTCATGGGAGTTCTTGAGAAGGTCACTGAGGAGTGACTAGTACTTGGGAAAGTTTGGGAAACGGCGTGAATAATGACCATATAGGAGACAAATTGCACATGGGTAGCTGGTTCAGAGCAATTTGTTCTTAACCGCAGATATGGTTAGTTCATTGACAACTAGAGCATCATCGGTCTCAGCTACAATGTGCATGTGGGTGCGAAGAATAGGAAAATTCTGTGTTGCATGGCCTTGGACATCGCATAACGCACATGTAGGAGGAGGACATGGTTCTACCATCATTTTAGGTGTCTTGCCCCCAATATTCGTGGAAGGAGGGGAGGAAACAGAAGCAGTCATTTCTATACTAGGAGGTGACTGTGACATCGTCTCAATAGGTTGGATTTGAGTCAACACAATCTAGGGAGTCAGATGAGGGTTACATGGATCTAGGTACCACACAACAATACCCAAAGTGAAGCCAATAAGGTTGAGAGTAGGCATGACAAGCTTACTCACAATGTCGAAAGGTGGAAAGAGGAAGGGAATCGTGTGTACAGGGAATGAACCCCAATTCATCATCACATTTTTTCAGGTATTTCTTGTTTTCGGGGTAGATGGGCCCATTAAAAGTATGTCGAGTGGGCACTCGTTGGATGCAAAATTTAATTCTGCATCCAACGAGCTCTCTCGATCGAAATTTGAGTAAAAACACGGGAGATATGTCGAAAATATGAACAAAAAAGTAGTTTTTTTTATGATACGTATCCCCAAATTTATATTAAAAATTTGTTTAAGAGATGCTCCCTTTTTGAATTTTAAAGCATTTTGATTGGATAATACATGATGACATGGAATTTGTATTATTTTTGGAAGGCCCATTTTAAATTGAAATTTCCTCTAATGAACCTCAATGTCAATCAACATTGTTTTGCCGACTAACTCAATAGGGACATTCATGAGGACACCTTGGGGTTGAGCAAAATGACCATCATAGGTGCGAAGAGTGGTGGAAGAAGGTTGAAGGGTTGGGGATCTAAGTTTCTGCGAAAAAAGGTTGAAATAACACAAGTGGATGCCCACTCACCGATGAATGACCAAATTTCGAATCATGACCAGAAATTGGAAGGAAACGGATGATGGAATCCGAGGTTCTCCTTGATCCAAGTCAAAAGTGATCAACCTAGATTTAGAGGGATTGAAAACACCTAACGCGGATAACAACTCTTTCCGTTGTTAAGGAAAATTTTTGAGAACTTCCAGAGCAAACATGGTCGAGGGAGACTGGACCAATTCATCAACAATATTGTATTTGAGTGCAGATTTGGAAGTGGAGTTGTTCATGACGCAACGTAAAGGGAATTGCAGGACTTTGGCAGTCCTATCTGTGGGGGGTCTCGGCAAATGCAATGACATATTGGGAGCGGTGGAGGTAGACGTCTCAAAGGGGTTAACAGTTTCTGTGGTGGAGCCATATTGGTTTGATGGGTGGGCCTGCAGTAGTGGGTGCGGGGGTTTGTGGTACCAAGGACTGGGTTATAACCATTCCTTGATTTGGTAAGGGGTTTTGCAACACCATATGTGGAGGACCCTGTAGTTATGGGTTTGGCTATGCCAGAGCTGTCACACTGGGTTCACATTGATTATCGGTTTGGAGTAAATGGTGGGCATGATTAATATGAGAACACTAATGTGTATAATGTCCATGAGTGTTACAAATGGCATACATATGGTTAGTCCGCAACTCAGGGTTCTTCCCAGGTCTAGGTGGACACTGGGGATTCTGTGCAGGGGGATTGACTCTGTTGTTGTTCGAAGGGTTAGGTTGTTGGCCACCTCCTTGAGGTTGGTTGTTTCCCCAATTCCTACTTCATTTCCATCTTCCCTTCCCTTGTTGGTTATTGGGGAAAGGTTGATTAGGGATTTCTTCTGAGCGTAGACCTTTCCTTGAGGAGTAGGAGGAGTCAAGGCCGAAGTAGGTGTAGGTTGCATAGGTGGTGGGTAATAGGCAGGAGCAGCTGGGGGGGTTGAAAATCCTACCATCTGGCCATTACACGCAGGTGCCAAGCAATTTTATACGTGAACATGAGGAACTGGTGCAGCAGACACATATGAAGGTGTGGCTCCGAAATGATCCTTTATGTGTGCAAAATCAGGGGCGTAACTTGGATTGGAAACACTAAGGGTCACGTACCGGAATAATTCAACATCGAAGGAGAGGTCATGTAAAGGTGAGGATGTTGAGTAATAGAGCCAATGACTCCATCAACAACATGGGATTCCCCCTTCGTATTATTAAATTGAGCACATAGATCCGTGGACAAACACACAACTCACATGATAGATCACACAATTTACTTAGTTATTGAAGAATGAAACAGTGCAAAAATGGCTTGCAGCTGTGAATGCTTTTCATTAATCAAAGAGTAATTAGATAGATAATTACAATGAAGTACAATGGCTTTAATAGCCACAAGCAATTCGAATCTACACGAGGAAGTTCGAATTGTTTAGACTCTACTTGACTGTAGGTAACCAAGACCTTGTCTAAATCACTATCGAAGGACTCAATAGTTAATTGACCTTGTCTAAACCATAACCAGAGTTCATCGAAGCTCTAAAACATAACTCAAGTGTTACATTCAATGTTGACTAAGGTTAACTGACAGTGGTAGGTGATAAATGCGCCCCACATGTGTTCAGTCAAGTAAACCTAGCGCTAACTGAATGTAGAGGACTAGAACTGAATGTAACTGACTCCTAACTTAGCTTGACTAGTCATTAACTGAAGTGAACTGACCTTGGTTGGTTTTGGCACTCCCAGTGGCTTCCTAAATTGTAGGGATTGGTCTAGGCAGCTCCTAAACTGATGCAATCAAGTGCAATAAATGGCAGTGAGCCTCAATTAGTGTTCCCCACACTTTAGTAACTGAAACATGTGCCCCAATTAGGTCAAGTGGACTCAATGGTGTTAATGACTATAAATAGACTGGATGGACTCCCGATTTAGACATATGACCAAATTTGGACAAGGGAGGATTAATAATCCTAACACCCCCCCTGAATTCTAACTTGGACAATCTATGGGCCCTGGTAACTAAGACCATAGGTTACCCATTACATCAAGTAAAGTAAAGTAACTGCTCAAAAACAAGGTGCTGGGGAAAAAACCACATGGGAAAAAATCCCCCCCTCTAATTAAGCAGGTAGAATCGGGATCAATCTGGTTCTTCTGTGCACAAGTATCCTAGGGCCTGGCATGTGAACCTCTCCATCATTATGTCTGGAGGAATATTCCTCTTTGGAAGAAGAATGATATGCTCAACTAAATCAGAAATATAGACAGCTGTCGGATGAAGACTGGACCCATGTAGAGCAACTGAAGTCAACTGAAAAGTGAGAAAAGGTTCTTGAGAATTCAGAGAATGTGAGGAACACTCAAGAAACTGATATGTTGCATCCATGAACAGAAAACCATGAGTGGTAATAACAGCCCCAAGTGTTAGGAGCAGGTGTCCAGGCGGATGCAGAAAATCTTCCTCTTTACTAGTTCTGTGAGGAGATGAGCATGTGATCAATAGTAAAGAAGCACTGGGACTGTTGAGAGCGAATGCTTGAGCTCCATAGTCTGATATAGCTTCTGAAATAGATAATGAATCACATAATAAAATATCAGCAACCTCATATGAGGAAACTAACACCAAATCCCCATCAGCAGTTTTGAAGAGAAAGTGCGGTACTTGATTTTTCACACCGGAATTGGTGAGAGAAGCTACAAGCATGATTGAAGGCTTTTGGATTTTAAAATATGAACCAAAAAATATCATATCAGAAAGTAAATCAGATCTAAATAGGTTCAAAACAGATCCAAAACTGTTAAATGGAATCAAATCCCCAGCAGCAATTTTGTAGGAGACTTGCGATACTTGTTTCTTCACAACGTTGGTGAGAACAGCTACAAGCGGTACTGAAAGATTATGAATTTGATATATTAAACCAAGCAATATCATATCATATATAAATAATATCATATCATATCCAATAAGGTTAATATCAGATTCAAATAAATAGCTAACCGAGACGGTGGATGCACAACTTTCTTCTTCTTCAAAATTCTGAATTTTGGTGCATGCAATCCTGCAGGAATTTGCTGGAAAATATAGATCATGAGGAGCGAATGGATCACTTTGGTAATCTAATATTTCTTCCAAAATAACCAAGGTATCACATATTTTCACACCAGCAGCAACATTAGAGGGAGAAAAATCAAATTTCTCTTCACTTTCGGAAGCAATTACTAGTAAATTTTGCACAGAATTTAAAGGAAAATCACCGGTGAATGTTTGCATGGAAGTGTAGCAGAATTTTTCTTCAATATCAGAGATTCAAATGTCTTCTTCTATTTCAGCAATATGAGAATATGAGATATCAGAGATCTCATGAACTTTCGGAGCATCAAGAGAAGGAGTCACCGCATGGAGACTGTCTTCAATTCGAATTGACTATGTAGAAGCTTCTGCTTCTTCTTTATCTTGAACAACTTCATCAAAGAGAGTGGAGGCCGAGATTTTTGGATCAAGGATGATTATGGTGCTGGATGTGCTCTCCAAAGTGCTATTATGATCCTTATAAATCATTCCAAATTTTCTATCAAATCTTGTCTAGAGTTCCTTCGGGTCTTCAATAGATCTAATGAGGTAGCGCAAGCTAGGAGAAAGACCTGTTGCTATTGTTCCAAAAGCTCCGTCACCTTTATTCAGCCAGTTAATATTACTAAAACACTCTTTACTGAGTCCAATAGACACCCGACAGAGACCTTGTCTCATCAGAGATGAAATCATTTCGAAGTTGTACCTGCAAAACAAAAAAATGATCCAGTAGGAGATCTGAGGAGAAGAAGTGCCTTGTCCGCCAAGGCTCTGATACCATATTAAATTGAGCACATAGATCTATGGACAAACACACAACTCACATGATAGATCACACAATTTACTCAGTTATTGAAGAATGAAACAGTGCAAAAATGGCTTGCAACTGTGAATGCTTTTCATTAATCAAAGAGTAATTAGATAGATAATTACAATGAAGTACAATGGCTTTAATAGCCACAAGCAATTCAAATCCACATGAGGAAGTTCGAATTGTTTAGACTCTACTTGACTGTAGGTAAACAAGACCTTGTCTAAATCACTATCGGAGGACTCAATAGTTAACTGACCTTGTCTAAACCATAACCTGAGTTCATCGGAGCTCTAAAACATAACTCAAGTGTTACATTCAGTGTTGACTAAGGTTAACTAA
Organism: Pseudotsuga menziesii; assembly: GCA_001517045.1. Classification (NCBI taxonomy): domain Eukaryota; kingdom Viridiplantae; phylum Streptophyta; class Pinopsida; order Pinales; family Pinaceae; genus Pseudotsuga; species Pseudotsuga menziesii. The sequence continues at coordinate 93,592 of LPNX010244824.1, forward strand.
CAGTGGTAGTTGAGAAATGCGCCCCACATGTGTTCAGTCAAGTAAACCTAGCGCTAACTGAATGTAGAGGACTAGAACTGAATGTAACTGACTCCTAACTTAGCTTGACTAGTCATTAACTAAAGTGAACTGACCTTGGTTGGTTTCGGCACTCCCAGTGGCTTCCTAAATTGTAGGGATTGGTCTAGGAGGATCCTAAACTGATGTAATCAAGTGCAATCAGTGGCAGTGAGCCTCAATTAGTGTTCCCCACACTTTAGTAACTGAAACATGTGCCCCAATTAGGTCAAGTGGACTCAATGGTGTTAATGACTATAAATAGACTGGATGGACTCCCAATTTAGACATGACTCCCGATTTAGACATATGACCAAGTTTGGACAAGGGAGGATTAATAATCCTAACACGTATCTCAATGTGAGGAGCCAACACATGGAGCATCAGATATAATGGTATACAGATAACCTGAATGGGCATAGATGACATCAAACTATTGTGCCTTCAGGATGGATTCCTGCTCAGTTTGTGGGCACTTAGATGCAATGTCCTTAGTGATGGGGGGGAGTAAGGTTTTAAGGAACTAATCTAGGAAAATCCTATCATCTAACTGGATTTTACACAAGTTACGACGACGACGCCACTCATGGATATGATCCATGAATGGGTAACTAGAAGTACTGGAGAAACATCGAGGCTAACAAGGAAAAGTATGGGTAGGTGGCATGAGGCAGTTCGATATACCATTTGGTTGCAACACTTGTGAGTGTGTGTTGGAATAACTGCAATTAGATAGAATCATCCACTATGTTTTTAGATGAACACCATAAGTGGAATGACATAATATGGTTTTGGGGGTCTTCTCTCGTCTTTCCCTCAAACTTAGGGATGTCTAAAGGGATCTTGATAGGAATAGGAGGCCATAATGGGTTATGATGAATGAGGTCGTTTGTCAACCGTGCCAAATCAGACAAGTTGATACTAGCCATGAATGGTAGAATAGAACCGAGACTGGACCGGGAAGAGCCATTAATGGTGTCGGCGCCAGCAGGAATGTAGTTCCTATGGGTAAATGGGGGTGGGTAAGGCTGACTTTCGACAATAGAAGTAGTCATTGGGATGGTAGGAATAGTTGGAATGGTGGTAGAAGCGTCAATTCCCCCATGCATCAATGGTGGTATGGTAGGAACCACGGTGGTTGGAGTGGAGAAACCACTAGTGGGTAGTGGACTAGCAGTGTGTGCGGTGACAAGGGGCCCATTAGGACAAAGACCTATAGGTCCAGCAGAAGGGATACCCTGAATGATGGGTGCAATAGACACAAACCCACTATCAATCGTCCCCCCTGAAAGGGGTTAGCAGGTGCACCATCCATGGGGCTAGATGGGATTGTGAACAAGGTAGGTTCGGATTGATAGGAATCTGAATCTGAATTAGAGGCGATATATGGATCTGAAGGTGGTGAATGACATTGAATATGGATCCGACGGTGATGATTCAAGGAACCAAACTAAGGGATATGCCACATAAGTCTGTGCGATTAGTGTGGCGGAGCAATGATGACGTTATGGTGTGTTTTGTACTGAATGTAGGCATAAGAGTGTCAAACGCAGGCTCAAAAATCCAACTACAAACGAGTGTGCAGAAGGAGATCGAACAAATGGTGGCTCACAAGCCAAAAAGAAAGTTCTAAAACCAAACTGGAACAACATGTTACAACAAGCGAGTCTACAACAAAGTGGCCAGAAAGCCAACAAGCAACACTACCTATAAAGAAAATGATGCACTCACCTATGGGGTATAAGTGCAAGAAAACTCCTAGCTACAAGCTAGAAGCCCCTCACAAATCGTATCCTCTGAAGGGTGATGAAATCCCAGTCAAACAATATGAAATGGAAGAACAATAGGTTAAGAGAATCCCACTACCGAAAGTGACCTCAGGTACAAGATCCATAAATAGAATGGCATCTATGATACCTCGTTGATGACACGTCCGGAGAGGTTTCCTGGCACTAATCCCTTTGTTCCTCGACACACGGTATACTCCGGCATGCACGACGAGGACTATGAAGGGTTAGCCTTCAGTACAGAATGGAATGCAGTATTCCACCCCGACTTCTGAAATCCATTCATTGTGGCTTACTCTTGCAGAGCGAGGGACCCTTCGACATACTGGCCGTGACCGTATCAACAAGTACACGAGGATTTTGGTACCTTAATGGAAAACAATTGTCTCAAATGTGAGTGTTAAAGGGGTGTTATTTGGATTCCTATCCCTAGTGTCCTAACTTAACTACAAGGTTGTTTTGGTCCTCAAATGAGGTTACAATGTTGGTTGAGTTAAGTTAAGTTTTTACGCTAGCTTTGGGTCATGAACCAAGCATTTTACTTTAGGGCGTGAGATGTGTGCATAAGTGAAGTGTATAAACCCCAGTGATCTCACGGACGAAACGCAAAATGCAAATAAATAACAATAAATGGTAGTAAATATCATGCAAAATAACTAATTCTTCCAGAAAATAAAAGGTGCCCAAGTAAATGAATGCATAAGGAAATGATCTGGTTGTAGGAAACACACATGGGGTCTCAACTATGAAGCTTAACTAAAGGGGCTCACATACAAGGAAAATAGGACCATAAAACAAACCAGGGGGCTATAATGGATTAGATATGGACAGAAACAAGCCGGGAAGGGGTAGAAAACAGGAAGGGGGTCTGGAAAAAGCGTCTCAAACACCAAAAAAGGACTGAAAAACTGCAAGTCGCACTTGTTAGTGGAACACGTGCGATTGGGGTTGCATAGAAATGTAAAACAGTCACGCTCGAGACAAAAAATCAGTAGAAAGGATCAGGTCATACAAAATAGGAATTTATGCATGACAGGTCGCACAAAACTAGGTCACAGTAGTGACCGAGGTCGCTTCGTGATCCTAGACAAGTGCGATTTGGATTTTTGGTCCAGGTTGCACTTATCGAGGCAGAAGGCGCGAACTAGGTCACTCTTATTGAGAAAAATGGTGTGACCTGGTGACATATTTTTGCCGAAGAAGTGTGATCCAACCGTAAGTGGGGATTTTTCCAGAAAAGTCCGTCGACTTGGGCCGGGGGGGGCAGGAACTCAGGCAAGATTGGTTCAGATCTGCCGTGAGGGGGTCAGATATGTGACGAATGAAGGTACCCAAGTATAATAAACCAGTAGAAACACCTACAAAAACAAATATACAAAGGGATCAGTCGAGAGGAGTCGCCAAAACTGTAGTGGGAATTTCTCCCCTACTACGTGCAAATGCACCTACCCTAGATCAGCCGGATCATAGGGTAGAGTTCATGGTGCAAAGTATCTTTCAAAATTGACTTGCAATAACAAACAATAACAATAACATAAATATTTTTTTTATCTAACTAACAAAAAGAAACAACAACATCCATACATTTTTGTAAAGTGGGCCACTGCAGGCATTTGAGGAAATGGTCCACGGACTCGACGATCTGGTTCTCCAGTCATCTCCACTAATGGTTGTAAAATAGGGGGAATGGATGCAAATGGGTATGGATAAAGCTCAACACACACTGTGGGAATGATATTTTAAAATGTGGGAATAATGGCGAAAGGTGAAAAGATGTCCAAAATTCTTGGTAGGGAGACCTTCACAATGTATTTATAGGATGTGCCAATGTTTTTTTACCCATGGTATTTTATTGTGCATGGTATTTATCTATGGTTTTTGGCCCATTATCATTTTAGGTTTTTTTTATCCTTTTTTGGAGAGAGTGGGGATAAATCACAATAAATGCTCAACTTCCCTTCATTTATGGGGGAAGGAATAATAATTTTTTGGACCATATTTGGTGGAATTTTAGCTTAGAAGATCAAAATGGAAGAAATAATGGTGGTATAATGATGTATAATTATGGCTTGGACCATGGAGAGCTAGGTGAACAATTTTTTGTGTTAACACCCTTGGTAGGAGGAAGCCTTTCTAAATTATCCCTTAAAGAATGACAGTCTGAAAAAGAGCTAGATCTACAGGAATAATCCCTTTCAACAGATTTAATATAGAGAAATTCTTTGGAGGACAGATCTTCATATGGAACAGGAGAAGTGCAAACAGGTGCACCTTTAGAGAAGCTATCTTCATCCTTCAATATTTGTTTGTGAATTGGATCCAGGGGAGATTCAGGTAGACTGTTCACCTCTTGATGCTTTCCAAATTCAAAATTATTCAACAAATATGTGCACTTCCTCTTTATATTCCCTGTATTACGACAAAGTAGGCATCGAAAGGGTATTCCCCTATAATCCAGACATTGTTCAAAAGTGATATCCCCCCAATTTATCAATAAGGATTTTAGAAGTCCTTCCAAGATATCAAATTCCACCATTACCTGAGCCATTCTTTTGTCTCCCGACCTCATAGCAGATTTGTCAACAACAATGTATTTTCCTAGATGATTTTCTAAATTTATCAAGATTTCTTCTAACCAAAATTGAATCAACAGTCCCGGAAAGAGTAACCACAAATGTCTCTTGTATACCTTTTGAAATAAAGGATTAAACCCCATTGTCCAGTTCCATAGAACCAAAGATCCATCTCTAATTACCCAATATTCCTTTAGTATTTTCTACACATGTTCTTTAGTCAGGAAAATGAAACAAAACCATACATGGGGTCACCTAATAACCTGTGGTGCATAGTCGAATGAGGGTTTCTAAAAAGTGTTAACCCAATTTATCATTTCCAAATGATTCATTCTAATATACTCCAGTTTTCCTACCTGATCCCCACCGGCTAAACCTTCGACCTTATGCAAAATAATATCTCGACCAACTGTGAAACTGTCAATATCTCTTTTTACACTGATTGCCTTTAATTTCCTCCTAGTACGAGTTGATTCACCAGTGTAAGGTTTTGGAAGGGAACCCACAGTTCGATCATTCTCTGTTCCCACACCAACATTTGACCGAACATGACCTCAATGCTTCCCCTGAAACAAGTCTGAGCTTGCTAACAGATCAAATTTTTTATTACAACTAACTCTTAGAGACTCACCTTTATGCTTCACTCCAATATCACATACATTAGCATATATCACCACATCCTCATTGTTTGAAGTTTTCAAATCCTTCTGGTCGAAAAAAACTAGTTTAGGAAAATGCATGTTGACTAAAGTGGTTTCAAAAGTCCCTTCAGTACGACAAAATTTCGAAGTGTCTGTCCCATCAAGACCCGAGACACTTCGAAACAAATCTTTTCATATCAAACGACTGACACTCCCCTTTGTGTGGTAACTATTGGACTTGACAGAACCCTCCAAGTGGCGATTTTTTGACATCCAATTGTCATAACATGTATGCATAGGAAAATACTTGGCGGGGGGGTGGGAGAAAGAAGGGTAGATTTTAACCCTAGTTCCTCGGGATAAGGTTTGTAAACCTATTTTTTCTTTTTTTAGACATATTTTTTGAACGAAAAAGGTCGAAACTGAAACCTAAGCACCTACATACCACTTTTTTTAGTCTTGGTTGGTACTATGCCTCATTGGATTGACTCCAAGATGAAAACCAGTTAGGGTTTTCAAAAACCCCATGTTAGGGTTTTCAAAAACACCACCTCTTCTATCTTTCCTGCAAATTTGATCGACAACTACTTATTATACTACTGTTATTTTCTTTTATTTCATTTATTAATTCAAGAACTTCACCTATCATTTTTTTCCTTTGCTCTTGCTTCATGTTCCCTTTCAATTGCACAACTGAAGTTTGCTTTCAATTGTATATCAAATATCATTCCAAGAGCATTGATGGTTGACTAGCTCTAATACCAATGTGAGCAAAACAAGCTATAACATGTAATATAGAGTTCCTCTTAAATATGTAATATAGAGTTGTTCTGAACTTGAATATATATTTTTTTGTTGAAAGAATGATAAGATGATTATAAAAATCCTCTTGATAGTTTCCTTATACACATCGATTGGCATGAGGCTAAGAGATACATGCCCTTTGAATTTTCATTAACTTATACCTATCAACTATCACAAGGCTAAGAGATACATGCCCTTTCATTTTTTGTTAACTTACTAATCATAATTATATTCATTATTAATTAATTATATTATTTGGTATTATCAATATTAGTGCTATATTTATTATTGTTACACAAATACACTTCTTGCCTACTAAGATCACCATGATGTGTGCCAAAGATCAATGGAGACAGTCAATTGACACTAGTGTTATGGCATATGCTATCCAATTAACCCATGGACATGACCATATGGGGTCAATGGTGTTGCTTTATAATGACTCATGTATTCTAAATGGTTGTTCCATAATTAAGGATGCATTGTGTTGTGGTTATTATTCTTCCTTAGATTAAGTGTATGACCTTGTGAGTTAAGTGTATCCCTAGAAATTTAAGTGAGTATGACACTCATTTCATGTCATTCACAACATTTTACCTAGCATTTTTCATACCATGTATTTTCACTAGCCATTTCACCCATTTCCATCATGTCCCCCTTTCACCCATTTATATGGCATGTTCCAAGGTCTCTAGACAATTCTCATGTATGAATGCCTAAGCCAAAGTTAAAAGATTTAAAGTACTCTAGGGATGATGTTGCTAAGTTATTTAAAACATAATATATATGAACAATGCCCCCTTCCAAAAAGCTCAGTTCCCTATGTTTCGGGTTACCAAAGCCAAATAAAATAAAATGATAAAGCAAAGGGACTCAAGTGTATATATATATATATATGATCACAAAAAAAATAACACAAGGAAATGGTAACTCAAGAAAAAACTCTCCCTTCTAAGATACATGTGGAAGAAAAATCATTAACCGCTAGCTCTTGAAAGCTAAGGGGTAGACCTAACACTCAATCACATTTCTATGAAGATTAATTTTTGAACACCCTCTCCCAAGTACCATATTCATTAAATCAGCCTCACGTTACTTAGAAATTTAGGAAATACACTTTGTCTTAGGGGTGGAAGATGAAATATGGATTAACTATGGTCGTGCCATAGTAATTCTAAGGTTAATCTGATAACTAATCAAAAGTGAGTGAGTTAATTAGGAAGAGTGCACTTGATAACATTTCTAAGTAAAAGTTTTACATATTTCAATATATTTTTCCTAAGTCATACACACGGCATACATTGTATGGTTTAACACTTGGATGATTTACTATTGTTGACTTGATTATCCCCTCTTAGATGATGGCCCTATTTCTTCATGCACATGTGGAGTGTGGAGAGAAATGTTCTTCAATTTGATTGGCGTGTGTGAGAGGGCCAACCCTTTTTTCACAATATATTGATAGCTTGGATGAGTTAGCATGAGATTTGACCACTTGCTAGAGAGTTCGTTGCACACTTAAACTGGTCTTCTTCACTATTGATGGGACATTTCACACGTGGCACCTTATTTGAGGAGTTTGTTGAATATTTTATTAGAGTGCTCCTCTCTTTTTTTCACTTTCCGTGGAGGGAAAGTTGTTAGTTATGACTTGGCACATCTATTTATGTATTTGGATGAGGATGTTACATCTATGTAGTAGTTGATGGGTCACAACCCTAGGGATTTGGACAACCTTTATTATTTTGACCACATCTTCTAGGGAATTCCTCCTCTAGAGTTTATTTTTATTTCTCGTGTAAAATCTTTCTTATTGAGCGGTGCCCCCCTTCACATGGTTAAGGTTGTTAGGGTTTTCGTATTTTGACCATGTCATGCAGGCATTTTATTATTTTCTCGTAAGGAGATATTTTCTCTTCCTATATAAGAGACACTCTTCTCATTGTATTTTTTGGCTAGAACTTGGAGTAAACTTTCTCTTGCTACTCTTTCTTATCTTTCTTTGTGCTAAGGTATTGGGTAAATATTAAAGGAGGTAGTCGGAGCTATAGGTTCTTGATGTTAACAATGGAATTATTCCAGAAATGGTGAATGTTTGCATGATAAAACTAGGGTAATCTATTTATCGTTTAGATTCAAAGTCTTGTTAAATTGATTTACTAGATAGCATTATACTCGGCTTATGATATATGATACTTGTAGTAGGATTGGTAATCTTTGCATGCATATTTTCTATGGATATCAAGATTGAATACTCTCTTTCGACAGAAAGAATCACATATTTGGCTATCAAATTCTAGGGCAATGGTTTGAGCTCATCTACCCTACCCTATCCCTTGATCACCAAATCTCCACATGCTTCCTTTATGACCCCATTACCCTTTCTTTAAGCAACTAGGGACTAGTCAAGAGATCTAATTCCTTCTTTTAGCCATTTAATTTATTTATTTTAAATATGGATTAATATTTCATCTCAAGCATAAGATTAAGCAAAATAATTAAGAAACATTAGTTCAAACCTTCTTTTCAGGGCTTCAATTCATCTCTTTGAATTAATACCATATTTCATAATTTGCAAGGTTAAAATTCATCTTAGAGCAATATATGGTAAATTTTTGCTTCTAGTTTATTAAATAGCATATTTGAGGTAAATTTAGCTCTCAGTTTGATCTAATTTATCCCTAGATTAGTTATTCATTGTAATAAAAGAGTTATAAACATAAGAGTATTATGCAATAGATATTGAATATAGGAGTAAGTTAAACTACAGACGATTTGCACTGAATATCCGCTGAGTTTTTTTTGCCAAAATCCGTTAGAAATTGTTGAAATGGATGTTTTGAGTTGTTGTAATTGTATAATTGGAGTTCCCCAAGGGTAATCGAAGGCGTTGAATCCATTTCTACAATCAAAATGGCAATTTCAACAAATAATTGAGACGTCAAATTTCGACAAAACTCGTTAAAAATGTGCAAATAGTCTAGACTTTAGCTTACTCCTTGAATTTATGAAAGTATAATTGATAATGAATGAATGATGAACACGATGTTCTTGTGATGGTATATCTTTATAGGCATTGACTAGCAACAAGAGTGAACAAGTGTGTCATTTAACTCTTCATTAAATGTTAAACTTACTTATTAATTATCAATTATTTTTATTATTAATATGACTCATGCTTATTTATTATTTATTATTATTATTATTATTATGGATGTAACATTTCCATCGCCTTAAGGAATGCTTTGTCCTCAAAGCATAATAAATTGGACTCTCTCTAATTGAGCATGCTTCCACGGTGGCAATGTCTTTTCCCTTGACTACCTTTAGAATATTGCTTGGGCATTCACAAGACTCTTTTGCAATGTGTGCACTAGACCCTAAAGTCTTTTGACCAAATTATTTAACATAAAATTTTGATTCTTCTTAGGCTTAGATTTCTCATGTTTTTGTTGTTGTATGTTTTTTTGTGCTTCTTTTTTTCTCATGGTCTTAGTTCACCTTCATGGGAACAATATAATTTATAATGTTTACCATGTAAATGAATTCCATCAATTGCTTTTCAAGGTTAGTGGTATAAGTGCCTAATTGTATCAACCATTCTACACCTAGCATGATATCCATTCCCTTGAGTGATGATGCATAAAATCCCAATTATAGTTCTAGTACTTCTATTTGAACTAAGATTTTATGACATCTTCCTTTGTCATTGATATGATGTCCATCAACGACCTTAACAATGATATCCCTTATGGGGTACAAAAAAAGAATTATCTTTTTAGAGACATTGAAGTCTACACAGTTATGAGTACTACCAAGGCCTAGAAGGATTGTTAGTTTCTTATTTTTTACAATTCCTAAGAGCTTCAATGTCTTGGGTTGAGTTTTTGGTTTTAATTGTTAGATGAAATTGTCATTTTTTGTACCTTTTTTTGGAACCTTGACCTCATTAGTCTTCCTAAGATGAGGGATATCTTTGATGGTCACTTGTGTTTTATTTTTATTTTAATATTTCCCACTTGCAACACATTGTCATCACTACTATTTGGTAGTGTGCATGAAATTGATGATAGTGATGCCTTTGTAGTGTTTCGTCACAGTCCAAATATGATTCATATGCTACAATGATTTTTTTTTTGGATTCAACACTCCTACTTGCTTTCCATTCACTATTCGATAGTAACGTAATTGCGCACCTTCACATATATGCCCCGGAGTCCAGTGTTTACCACATTTACGACAAGGGTTGTCTGTTTTGTCTATTCCTAAGTGATGATATTTATTGTCATCTCCTAAACCACATTTACGACAAGGGTTGTCTGTTTTGTCTATTCCTAAGGGATGATATTTATTGTGATCTCCTAATGTGCTATAATTGGATGATTTTGTTTTTTTCCAAGAGCCTCCTCATGTTCAGTAATGACCTTTTTTAAATTATTTTTCCCATGCTTCTACCCTCCACCAAACTCCTTAGTCTTGATACTATTAGCTTGCCACAAATAATGGGTTTCAACCCTGAAATATATAATATTAGCAATTGATCCTGTGTAAGGACGAGGAATCGCATAGCTAGTACTTCCCATTCATGGGTATATTCATTCATTTCCTTGTTTGCTGCAAATAAGTGAGCTTGGTAAAATTGTCATCATCTTCATCGTAGTGAAATCTCTTAAGTCTTCTATGAACATTTGCTAATTTATAGATAACCCATTAGTTTTCTTGGATCACCAAGTGAACCAATCATATACATCACCTTCTGAGTATATGGGTGTTATCGCTTTTTTTTCCAATTCGTTAGTAGGTGGTTTCATAGCTAAGATTCCTTTGATTTTATCGACCCACAAGATAGCTTTCCGATCATCTAATCCATCGTACTTACGAAGCTCAAAAATTGATCTTTTTCCCATAACCCATGTTATCTTGATGGCATCTTCTTCTTCAAGGCTTGCTGGTGGTCTTCTATGTGCTAAGTGTTGTGATAATAATGGCTTTCCCTTTCCCTTAATTTATTGATTTTCTCTTTGATCATAAATTATTCCTATTGCTTCGTCCTTGTCCTCATTCCCCTTTTTGTCTCCTCTAATTAACGTTTTTCAGACTCTTCACTTGCCTTGTTAGCTCTATCTATGAATAATTTATGCACGTTCTTGATTAATATATCAATTTTGTCACAGCTCTTTTTTGTTCATCCACCAATTCTTTTTTACTTTTCTCAATGTTACCGAGGTGGTGTCTTACGATGTTTACTTCATCTCTATAACAATTTAGGTTAGCTTGTAATTCATCATTGTTCATCATCTTGGGTGTTTCTTTTTTCTAGGTGGAACCAATTTCTAATATATATATATATATATATAGTAAGCTAGCAATTATATTATATCATAGAAGAATAATAATAAAAAGGGGGGGAGTATTGTCTGTTATTTTGCTTGAATGAGGGGAAAGTCAACTGATGTTCTAAAGAAGCCACATATATGCTGTTATTGGATAACCTGTCTTTGGTCTTATAGATCGACATTGGAATTAAGTCATTTTACTCCACACCTACCTGAGGTTGAATAGGACCAAGAACACCCAGATAATAGCCATAGGATTGTTTTCAGAAGTCTGTTGAGGTCTGGTTATATGTTTAGATTGGTCTGGATCTGGAATCACTTAAGCAAATATTTGATACTTTTAAGGCATCGTTTTTTATTATCTGAAGTGTGAATGTTGTTTCTGCAGAGATAACTGGTTCGATCCCAGCATGTCGCCAATTGTTGGCAAGCAACACCCTCCGGAGCATTTTGAACACAAATAATTTCAAATATGTCATTTGAAATAAATCTTTTGATCGACATTCGATATTACCACCTGGATCAACACTCATCTATAGATATTTTAGGAGTGTCGTCAGAATATTTGATTCTAAAGGTACTCCCAATAGAAGCTTAATTGTTTGGTTGATTTAGAGGGATTATCATCAGTTTATGTCGAAATTGAATCTCTTGGCCTTAATCTCTCATTTCTTTTGATCATTTAGAAAATTATAATCCCGAAAGTTAGTATCTCCTAATCTCACAACATTTATCACTCATGCATATTCGAGGTCAAATGGATTTATTACATCAATGATTTTTTACTATTAATCCAAGCAATTTTCTACATGGTATGATAATTGTTTATGTTCAATTCATATAGGATATCTAACAAGATTTTTCACTTCTAAAATATTTATTTCATCATGTTAATCATAGGAATAGGGGGATTAGTTAATTAGTTGTTGTTTCAGTTCCCTTTATAAACAAGTTTCAAACATGAGTAAAGGGCTCGATTCCTGAGACTTATGGAGAAGTGATATTTCACAGTTTCATATTACTTTCTATTGTGCTAGTGTTTTTTTGAAATTTTTCTGAAGACTACTTGATGCTATAGAATAGTGAAGACCTTAGCTAAGTCTTTAAGTTGTTTTATACTATGCTAATGATGGTTCTCCTTTGTTAAATTTCACTTTCATATATATATATATATATATCGTCATATTATATGTGAAATTATTTTTCATGGATCTTGAATAATTACATTGTCTTGAAATGTGAATGATTTGTTATTATGTTGAAAGTGAGTGATTTTCTTCACATTTTCAATTGATTATGAAACTATGTTACATGAGTTATTAACTTGTAAGCTGACCTTGTTCTGTCTTCATGTTAGTATATGATTGTATCTGTTATGTTTAAGGACTATGTTAGTTTTATTTGATAACAGGTTTTAATTTTTGTTCGAATTATCTTGTAATGAAATGTCATTTTTATTGTGAGGTAATTCAGATTTAGTTCTGTTTACTGTAGACTTTTCTAACAGTTCAGAATTATAGATCACCTTATCCTTTAAGACCTATTGTCAAACCATTAATTCATGCTCTCAGCTAAGATAGTTAGCTTGCATTTAGGCCATTGTAGGGTAGAATTAGGAGCTACTATTTTTTACACTTAGTTTAAGATAGTATTTAGCATTAGTTAGTCATTAGGTTGAATTTCTTCAATTTGTTAGGAGATTTGGTTAAGAAAATATTACCGCATATACCTTGAGAGACTCTCTATTTTGAGAGAACATTATACAGGTAGCAGGGCCTTGATCCTGTGAAAGACAGTCACTCCAAACATATACAAGATTGCGTTAAGTCGAGTGTGTGGGCTGTCTTTTTGTTGTTGGCCTAGGTCAGTTTTTTCGGCCAACAGATCTTCACTGGGATTACCATCAAATTTGGGTATATCCAAATGTAAATTTATAGGAATGGTTAACCGTGAAGGATCATGGTGAATAGGATCTTTAATCAATCATGATAGATTTGGCAAATCAACTGTAGCCAGAAATGGTAATTGTTGATTTGGTTGATGATAGTGGTAATATTGATATGGAATATATATACTAGTAGGACCATATATCGGTTGATAAACAAGTGATAATTATCCTCCTATAACAGGTTTGTTCTATGGTGGTTGGTTTCCAGATGATCCTCCTGATGGCCCTCTAGGTGGTGGACCTCCATATGGTGGACCTCCAAGTGGTATCTGTATGGATGTTGTACCTCTAGAAGGTGTACCTCCAGATGGTGGACATCTAGGCGGTGGACCTACGGATGGTGGACCTTTAGATGGTAGACCTCTAGGTAGTGGAACTCCATGTGGTATAGCAAGGGGTCCCCAAGGTGTGGGGACATTCATCCAATTTGGTTTACCCCATGGGGTATTCATATTTCTAGGATAAGGGATCCCTGGATAAACACTTTACAAGGAAATTGTTTAATAATTTTGAATTACCATTGCATTTTGATTTCCTAGATAAGTATAACTCCATGGGGGTTGACTAGACATAGGTGTTGTTCAGGAATAAACACCCTTATAACCAAGGGTCTGGGGTTACCAACTTACTCTTAAAAATTGCAGACAATAAGCTTTAAAGTATAGAAAATAAATAGGAAGATATGATGGACTCACCCGATTAACGACAGTTGATCCAAGCTTTGTATTCTCCCGCTTTGCTACTCTCTAAAGCTTTCAAGGATGCACCTCCTTCACCTGCAAAGAGCAAATCCTCTAAGTACAATCTTATACATGTATATATGAAAAGTTAGATAAACAATATATAGAGTGCTTAATCATAAATATTCATCAAACCATGATACATGAAAGAGACTCAACACAAAGTTGGAAGAAGGATTCTCGTTATTAACAATAGTGAATGAGATAAGTGTACAACCCAACGCCTGAAACAAGGACTCCTCTGCAACCAAAGGATTTTGAGTTCTGCTACTCCAAAGACTTCTGAAGATATACCACTAGCATAACTTTGCTCTCGAAGTATGATTGATTAATTCCCTCCCCAAGGCCTCTATTTATATTTAGAGAAATAGAGAAGTTTCGAAGGTTGAGGAGGTTGAGACAATTAAGATAGTTAATGATTAGGGCTTAACAAATCTCCATTAATCGTGTTATATTATTTCTAATGTTGAATGGAGGCATATGTGAGTATTGATACTGGAAACCCGTGTATGACACGCGAGTTCCTATAAGGGAAACCCGCATACAAATCTATACGTGGGTTGCAATGACAATACTTGGATACAGTACACGATATGATGTGGAGATAGTTGCGTACGTATGCGAGTTGTTGTGGAAAGACTCGCGTACAACAATCAACATATAAAAAGGTAAAATGGAAAGCTGGGTGGATAGTGAATGCATCTCATGTCATTCCCATCTATAGTGTTTAGGCAACCTTCAATCCATAAGTATCCTTTTGTGTGCCAACATATGAAGTGTCGGCACTCGGATGGACAAGTGCCATTTGGGTTGATAACAATAGGTTGTACCCACAATGGTTTTCCTTCCATGGGAGAAGGGATAACCACATTTCTAAGTGTGGAATATCCACTAACTACAAGATACCCTAGAGAAACATTCTGCCCAACATTTAAAGTAGCTCTCCCAGTTGTTGAAACAACTTGGGCTAGGGATTGCCCCCTGGTCATGGAATTCACAGGAGAAATTGAAATGGGTGGGAGATTTTGAAATGATAGGGATGGGATAGAAGGTTGACCTAGATGGTAAGAAACCACACTTTGAACCGGTATTCATGAAACAACAAGAAAATGAGAATGAATAACAGCATGGTATTCATGACTGGGTATTTCTGAATGAATAGGCGAGGAAGATAAGATCAGCCTTCTTATGCTCTACCCCATCATATGCACACATGACATAGTATCATGGATGGGTCTATAAAATTCATCATTCAAAAGTTATATTGTGTCTCATGGGGGAGTGACATATGAAAAAGTAGTAGTTCCATATTCAGAAATGGTTTGTCCTGAGGAAGTCTCTCAAAATGGAGCAACTAGACCAAATTCTGATGCTACGGGGTCATCTGAAGGCTCGACAAATACCCAACATCGTGCACCAGAATGCATTTTCATAGGAAACTGAATGGGTGAGTCATGTGAAGAAGGTTATCGAACCACTACCAAAGTAGGGGTATATAGATTTTCAAAAGAAGAATACTCTTCCCCATATTCAATAACCAAAATTCCCTCTACATGTGGATTACTCATAACCGGTTGGTCGATGGTTTCCCCTTCTCTTCCTTCCCTAGTGGGAGGATGTTCACTTGGTAAACCCTAGAGCATATGATATCTTCTCACAGTTGGCTTAGCCAAAATTTCAGCAAAAACAAATTACCCTAAGGGTCTTATAATCGAAAAGATCACACACAAAATTCCTACGCACTAAGACTACAAGAAAACTTAGGTGATAAGAAGGGTTGAAAACATGGATCCTCACTATGAGTGTCAAGCTATCACAACTCATGACATACCACAGGGTACAATAGTAAAACACAAAAATGAGGATTGGGATTGTACCCTTTCCCGAATACTCAACTACCTAGACGATACATGCATAGCAGCTCCCCTAGTGTTGTTCTCGGTGTATTGCTCCAACAAGACGACCAAAAGGATTTTATTAGTTGGTATAGGTTCCTATAATCACCTCCTTATATACTCAAGGTATGTGGGATCTCAAATATATGTAAGTGTTGTCTAATGCACAACCATTCGAAAGGGCCTTTTGATATACTATCGAGTATGTGAAGAACCTTTCGATATACCTCAAGGACATGTGAAAATTCATTCAATATACCAATTGGTATGTGTAAGAACTGAACAATCCCCGAGATGTAGTGAAGGAAAGAAATGATAGCTCCTGTGTTTATAGACATCGGAATGCATCTTCTAACTTATCACTCAAATTTCTAAGGATTTTAACCTACGCAATCGTTCAATTTTATCTTTGATGGTTAGTGAACTTTTATGGAGTGTGTAGCAACAACAAGACTAATTTTCTAAATGAAATTCAATTCTCTTTTCTATGAATTCTATCTAGAGTAAATAATAGATCTTTCCCTTCAATCAATCAATGAGAACACCGTGCAATTTTGACAATTCTTCCTTCAAGCTTCGAAAAATTCCAAACACACAAAACCTCCTAATGCTTAACGAAACGAGATATCTAATAACATAAAAATAAGAAGTTCACCTAATTATTTGATTTCTATGATCTTTAAGAATCAAAATTAATACTTAGAAAAAAAATTATCATCCTACTATACCAATCAGATTCAAACACTTAATTAAAATGAAAGTAACGAGCCAATCTTTTCCCTTTTTTTTTATATATATTTTCGAAATAGAAATGCAAAGAACATGTAAAATTTCTCTATCAAAGCACAAGAAAAACTAAAAGATTCTCTTTTATGAATTTTGAAAAACCTATCATAGATTTGAATACAAATGGTGATACCCAAGACTAAACTTCAAAAACACACAATCACTAAATTTTGAAGCCTTCACTAAGACAATTTTTCAATATCTAACTCGAAAATGTACTCAAACTAAACACACAGTGATAGATATTACAACAACTAAAGCAACAGAATCACTAACCTACATCAAAACTCTAATTTTTCACAAAGAGCCTTCAAAAGTTGTGAAGTACCTACCTGGACGCATTTTGCAGGCCTGAACCAAGGTGTCCCCAAGAGGCTGGCACACTTTGTCCATTGTGGAACAATTTCGAGGGTGTTTTCTGTCTCTGAGAAAGTGACATCCATGACGCTTAGTCAAAACACACAGAAGGAGTCAGAGAGAGCTCAACGTTCTGTCAGAATGACCCAGTTGTGTCGACGGATCTAGAGGATCAAAAGAGACAAAACACCTTTAAAATAAGCAATTACTGGATAAAATGGGATTCGTTGAGGGTGGATACTAACCTCAAGAGGTAGATTGGAATTGACATAAGATGAATTTCACACCTTAAATCCTTAAATGAGAAAAAGGAATTTTTAGAGATCTTGTAATCAAAATCAAAACATAAATTCATAGATCTAATCAATTCCCTAGTGGAGTCACCAATTTTGTTAGAACATAATCTTACGCAACTTAGTCCATAAACAGGGAACTAAGGTCTTCATAAACAATCCCAAAGAACCAATACAATCCAAGCCATGGGAATAGATGTAGGTTGAAGTCGAACATGGAGCGGATTCAACAGATTATCAATTAATAGGTGATAATCGACAACTAAAGCAAAGGAATTCACCAATGACAAAAGTGCATCCTGAGGTACAATCGTCAAAAATATAGGTCTTAGTCATCAAGAAGTACTGATGCAGAACCATACTGTGATAAGGAAGGAAATAGGTCCTCCAACGGATCACAAGAGTGACTAGGAACTGGGTAAAGGAAGGGAGACATAAGTGATAACAGATACGACAATGATGGGGTCCGGATATAGATCAGACATTGATTTAAGTCCTTGAACAGTGAGCACGACACAGAGATGACACAAGGAAGCTTTTAACTTTATAGATAGAACAACTAGACTTATATGTCATGTAGGAGACATGATCAGATTCCCCCGGTACAACTGACAAGAGGAGTAATAAACTCGAAGTGATAGCTGAAATGAAAGTGAACACTGAGACATGGGTATCAAAAAGGACAGGGAGTGCTATGTTCAAGGATGACATGCTTCCACTAACTGAAAACCAAGATAAAACTTCTTCCTTACCTTCCCTATTAAATTTTAATGAGTCCAAGAAAGTCAACTCGGATCTCTCTTCATTTTTTAACAAGCTTGAAGAGAAGAAGAAATAATGCTTGATAGTGTTACTGATTCATGGATTTCATCAGCCCAAACTAGTACATGCTCAGCTGGTGTTTTCACATTTAGAGAGTCTAAAAACTCCAAAGAAGACTCCAGGGGGGTCCTTTTTCGTCCAATTTAGTCTCCTGAGGCCGGAAAAGTATAAAACATACCACAGAAGAACTCTCTTAACTTCTGTAGAAGAAAAGGTGAACCTTTTTCATACTTAGTCATGGAGGTCCAAAAAAGGTTAAATTACCACCTACCCAACTCTCCTTCGAGAGCAGCATAAAGCTTGAGTTTTACGAGTGTGAAGGAAAGCAAGATCACTCGGAAAGATCCATTTGAGTACGAGAAATGGGGCTTACAACAATAAACTCGATGCTTTGTTCTTTAGTGTTTAACAAGCATGACAAAGACATTAAGTACACTCAAAATATTTTTCATGTTTAGGTCCAAAGCACGAAAAAGAGAAAACTAAGCTCATACGGGGAGTTCCTTTTCCGTAAATTTAGACCTATGCTTGAGAATACTCTTCTCAATTCCGTAGAAAAGAGAGTGATCCTTTCTCATGTTATTCCGCATGGCCCAAGAAAGAGATAACCTACCACCAATGTGGATTCCCATTCACATATTCTTAACGAGATTGAACGAACAAGTTAACTCGGTATTCAAGTCTGCTTTAAGGAGTCAGACCTGGGCCTAAAGAAACTCCATAAGAGTTGGGAGTCCTATAAAGGGATAGCTTGTAAAAAGAGACCAAAATGAGGCTCCATTTGGCGTGAAAATTAGCTAAAAGGATTCCCCTATTCTTAAGATAGCTGCAGCATGAGTATCGAAAGACAACATAGGTTCTAAGTGAGGATACTCATGAGAGGAAGGCCCTATCCACAGAAGAACGATGGTAAAGACAAGGATCTAATGCTTTAAAATACCATAGTCCGTGGTTAAAATGTTAATTGCTAAGTTTAAAATGGAATCAGTATAGATGCAAAAATGCATGCGGAATGACATAAAACCATCCTATATGAGCAAAAAACACTTTAGAACAATGAAAAACCTGTTACAAGGTAAAAAGAGATGGGATTAGTTTGATAAAAATATGAACTATAGGCAAAAAACCCACTTAAGAAATATAATTTCTATAAATAGTTCAAAAAACTAAATAAAACTCACCATTTTGAATTTTAGCCATAAGAAGCAAGTTTTAACCTCTACCTTCATTCGATTGGTGTGGACAATCAGGTGGACTAAATCCAATTCCGCAAGTGTCAAGTAAGACTACACCCTGAGCTCTTCAATTTGATCCTAGCAAATTTCAAAATTGAGTCTAAATTTTATATTTTTGAGCGCCCTAAAGCAAGGCACGCTATGTACACGGGTTCGCTATATTGAAACTCGCGTACACATGTTATGTACATGGGTTTCCCTGAAGGACAGTCGTGTACAGTACGCGACATGTCTAACTAGAAAGTCGCGTATGCTGCATGAAGAGGAAAAAATATACATATAGAGTCAAAATTTTGAATTTTTATATGACACTAAAGGTTCACAGTGATTGTTTTGCTAGGTGTGAAGATGGTGCTTGAATGGAGGGAGCGTGAGCATGAGGATATGGATCAAGAAGGACTCCAGGATGCCCCCACTGTGAATGTTTTACGTTCAAGTGGGTTGTTGAAATTTTTTTGCACATCACCTATGCGGGCCAATGTCCGCCTATTAGAGTTCATGATAAAATACTGGGACCATGATTTAGGCATGTTTGATCTTCAAGGTGAATCCTTGGAGATTACTTCAAAGGATATTTACTTCATCGCCGGTCTATCACAATGGGGAGCTCCAGTCAACTTGGAGGGCACTGGCAGAGGCGGTGATCCTCTAAGTGTCCAAAACTACATTGATATATACTACGCACTAGGTACTCAAAAGAGAGGGAGCTGCATCCCTATTGCACATATACGTGATCTTCCTTTACATGTACTGACAAGTACCATAGTGAGGGTTGCAGGATCATCTTCTCTTCATCTCGCTACACGAAACCAAATGAGGTTGGCAGTGGATTTCATGCAGGGGGCTTTATATGATTGGTGTTCGGGAGTTGTCCCGATTTTGAGAAAGCAACTCTCTGACTGCAAGAGAGGAAGGAGGAAGAACTTTGGGTATTCGAGCATACTAGTTTCCTTCTTCGTCGAGAGAGTGCCAGGATTGAGCCCTGGAATACCCCTACCGGTCCGATCTCCTCGTCAACCTAGGCTAAGCAGGTGGGGAGATATCTTCCTCCGCCATGGAGGAGGTGGCTCAATGCAGAGTGTATACAATGATGACTTCTACTTTTGGTGGGAGAGGCAGTTACCAGCACTGGAGCAGTTTCCATATGCTGGGATGGATTTCCGTGGTGACCCAGACCTTGTCCTCCCTCCAGGAGGAGCATGGGGAGAGCTAGGTAATTTTTAATTTTCAATTTTTTAAAATTTTTATGAATTTTAAAATATAGAGATATATACATATGTATAAGAGTTATAATCCTATAAACATGTCAAAATGTAGATATTGGACTGGTCTGCCCTAAAGGGCATCCATGCATGTATGTGCATCCTCTCTTAGGTGAAGACCAGGGGCTTATTAGGGTTCTAGAGTGGAATCTAGCCAGGCTTACCCAGAGAGTACCCACATTGCGGATAGAGCACATCCCAGCCGTCATGCAGGAGTTTGTGGTTGGAGTTCCACCTGTCTAGATACGCCTTTTGAGGCAAGTGGCCAGAGCAGTTTTAGTATACATAGATGTTGTTGAGGCTGCCGAAGCTGAGGAGGATGAAGAAGCCAGAGTACGGGGAGACTGGGGGGACCAGGGTGGTCCAGCTTAGATATAGGGAATTTGATGGACTATGATCCATATTTTGTATATTTTTTGTATATTATACAGTTATGACTGGATCTGAGGATCAGAAACTCGACCTATCTATAGACAGATATTCACATATATATATATATTGTGTCGGTTTATTTACAAATGTTTTTTATGTGTATGTTGTATATTTTATGAAATATGTGTTAGATGCCAATCCAAAATGTAATTAGCGTATGCATCAGTTAATGAATTCTAATTTCTTGGAATGTGATTGAATGTAATGAACTCAAAATTTCTTTCCAATAACCTAACTTGCATGAACTAACACAATAGAATAGGGTTCCACACCTAATAAGCTCGATTGAGCTGGGAAACCACCAGTTGAGAGTCCAGTTGGACTTCCAGCTGGGTGATACCACGTGACAATGCATCCCATAGAAGCTCAATTACAGCCCTATACTCAGCAACATTATTAGAAGCAGGACCTAAGCAAGCACCTCCTGAGGCAACTAACTATCCTGAGGGAGAATAAATGACCCATGCCGCTGAAGCAAGATTACAAGTGTAGTGACTGGCGCCATCAGTGAAACCTACGTACCTCTCGGAATCCATCTGAAACAACCAGTAGATGGTATAAAAAACACAAACCGACAAACTAGTGTACATAAAAATACATACAATCAAATACAAGAAAAAGTGCTAAGCCTAAGCATAGTACTTCTTTAGGTAGAGCCCATTTCTAGGCTCAGACAGCTTATTCCCATCAAAATCAATTAACTCATATGCTCCCTTCTTTAAGACCTTCGACATGACATAAGGCCCTAACCACATGGCCTTGAACTTTCCTACCCCCAGGGGTTCTTTGTCTTGGTCCCAAAGCAAAACAAGTTCCCCCTCAGAGAAAATCTGAGGTTTAACTAACTTATCATATTGGCTTTTGACCCCATTCTTGTGAGCTTGATTAGCTGTCAGCACATCTCTGCGCTGCTCATCAAGGTGTTCTAAGTGTACTAGACATTCTTCAAGCTCTGTTGTATCGAGTAACACATGAATATCTATTTTCAAAGACGGGATTTCACATTCAACCGGGATAACGGCTTCCACTCCATGAACGCGTTGGAAGGGGGAGAAACCCGTAGCAGTTTTTACATTAGTTCAGTGCACCCAAAGAGTAGGGTATAGCATGATATGCTAGTTAGAACGGGCTGCATCAATTGTATGTTTGAGGATAGTCTTCAAAGTCTTGTTAACAGCCTCAACCTGACCATTTTCTTGAGGATAATATGAAGATGAATGTTCTTGTCTAAATCCAAGCATAGTGGTTAGTTCCGTCATCATGCTATTTTGAAAATGATTGCCATGGTCAGTGACAATCACCTTGTGTATACCAAACCATGCTATAATCTGATTGAACACGAAGAAAGCTGTTGTTTCCTTGTCGGCTTTAAAGGTGGGCATTGTCTCTGCCCATTTCGTAAAATAGTTCATAGAGACAATGATATATTTGTGCCCCCTAGTCGAGGCTGGGTTGCATGTTACGTAATCAATCCCCCACTTCATGAAGGGGCCCACTGTAACAACGGGAAACAACGAAGCAAGATGTGAACGCATTTTTCTGGTGAAAAGCTGACAGGGATGACAACGCTTCACCGCTTCCACACAATCTTTGAAGATTGTGGGCCAGAAATAACCGACATGTAGTATCTTCTGGGTCGTTGCTAACCCAGATAAATGATCCCCACACGCTCCACTATGGGAATCATTCAGGACAATCTCCGCTTCCTCATGGGTAAGACATCGATGCAAAATGGAATCTACCCCTCTTCAATATAAAGTATCCCCTATGATGAGGTAGTTCTTAGCATGAAGGCATAATTTACGTCATTCCTCCCGCAAGGAAGCCGTAGGATACTTCAAAGTCTAGAGATATATAAGTATATCTCTGTACCAGGGATCAGAGGTGGATATCAAGAAGATATGCTCATCTGGGAATGAGTCTTCTTCAGTGACTACATCTTCTTTTGTTTGAAATTATGCTATAAGCTCAACAAAAACTAAGTACTTTTTAGACTTAGCGGACTGGAAATCCAAGTCAAACACTTGGAGAATGACTATCCATTTGTTCAATTTGCCCCCAACAATCCATCAGGACAAAACATACTAAAAGGGATTCACATCCGCCACTACAGCATAGACAACTGCTAAGGCCAATTTCTCGACGTGGGAGTACCTGAGCTCAGGTCTGGCTAAAGCACAGCTAAGATAGTAAATGACATGCTCCTATAGCTTATCATTTTATGGAACAGGACTACCCCAATGGTCGACTCGGACACTGCTAGATACAATATAAAATCCCTAGAGTAATCTGTCAGACGTAGTAAAGGTGCCGACAACAAATCTCTTTTCAATGCCTCAAAAGCGAGTTGTGCAGTTTCATCCCATACAAATGGGGTGTCCTGTTTTAGCAGGCACATAAAACCCTTGGTAATCTTGGCATAGTTAACAATGAAACGTTGAAGAAAATTAGACTTTCCCTACAGGATTTGAAGTTGCCTGATAGAACAAGGAGGAGGCAGATTTACAATGGCCTCTACTTTTAATGGATCCACCTGGATGCCTCTATTAGAGACAATGAATCCAAGCAGTCTCCCTGACTCGACACAGAACACACACTTGTGGGGATTCGAGAAGATCTTATAGTATCTGCATCGCTCAAATATCAACCGTAAGTGATCTGGATGGTCAATCCGCTTACGAGAATGTGCAGGAAGGTCATCAAGGTAAGCTTCGACAATGGCTTTGATATCATGGAAGGAAAAGTTCATTTCCCGTTGAAAGGCTGCCCCAACATTTTTCAATTCGAACGGCATTTTTTTTTACGTGAAGGTACCCCAAGGACAAATGAAAGCAGTTTTATTTTGGTCTTTCGGTTTTATTTGAATTTGATTGTATCTAGAGAAACCATCCATAAACGAGAACACTTCACTTCCTACGCAAGCATCTATAATCTGGTCTATAAATGGCATGGGATACTTGTCCTAAGGACAGGATTTATTCAAATCTCTAAATTCAGTACAGACGTGTATGGTCCCTTGCTTCTTATCAACAGGATTAGGGTTGGATACCCATTTCGTCAGAGCTATGCGATAAATAAAACCAGCCTTCAACAGTTTTTCAACTTCATCCTTCACAGCCACTGCTTTACGTGGGTTAACAGGTCTTAACTTTTTTCGAACAGGTTTAGCATCACGGTATGTTTGGATCTCATGTTTAACTATTGATGGATCAATGCCTGGCATCTCCTCATATGACTAGGCAAAGATGTCGCAAAATTACTTGAACAAGGCCGTATAGATTGCAATCTCCTCAGGAGAGCAGTTTGCACCTATATGTATATTTTCCACAACATATGGATTCACAAAGATGTTGATAGGGATGGTAGTGGAAATATTTGCCATATTCCCCTCAGCAAACATTCCTTCCCTAGGTAAGGGATTGATGGGTGTATCAACATCATCTGACAGTCTCATATGAAACTCTTGATTTTCTATCCTACTTAGCTCTAGGAGAAAATAGGATCCATGGTGAATATCTTCATAGATCTTACCACGTCCACACATGGCTTCCAGAATGGCTTCATCAGAAGGTAAAACCATATCTGAACAATCCGTAGAGTGCAAAGAGTTTTTCGCCCAAGTGGGCAAATAGACTTCTTCCAGGTCCTCTGAGACTGTGAGAGGAACTGGAATGGGATCAATAGTGGTTTGAGTGATAGCTTGGTAAGACACTTCCACTACCAATAAGGGCACTTCCGGTTCATGGGGGAAAGGTAGAACCCAAGGATCAGTCCCATCAACAACCGTGGCTATGGACTTCCCCACACTAGTAGAACCAATATAGTTAATCAGGGCTGGAAGATCAAATGTGCCCATCAATTATGCGTACATTCCAGCCCCCAAGCTCTATGCAACAGGTTTGACCTGATCAACCAATGGCACAGTGGACTCATTAGACTCCATGCGGCCTTTTCAAGTAAAATCTAGTTGGTCAACGGTAACCAACTTTCCTTCTTGTGGAAAACCTACCACCCGAAAGACGGCTGACACAATAGTGGACATGGCATAAGTCCAGCTTCTTCTCAAAAGTAAATTATAGTCCAAAGGTGCATCAATCACTTCCACCTCAACAGACATTGCTTTCCCTACCAGCTTAATTTCAAAAGTCGGTAGGATACCATGCGGACAGAATGACCTTCCATCGAAAGCAGTAAGAAGAGTGTTTGACGGGACCAACTCTGGGGATCCGAGAGCTTTCCAACATGACAAGGACATAACACATGTAGAAGCACCCTCATCAACAAATACCCTTCCAATGGCCTTTCCACCGTGGATTACATCTATTGATAAGGCTACATGGTAAGGTAGGTGAATTTTAACATCAGATAAGTGAAATTTCTCCATGAGACTCGATGAGTCCATGCTGCCTAAGGTTGCTAAGAGGGCATCCCACTGGGTGGGACAGCTCTATAACACCTCTAAAGCTGACATTGCACAAGGGGTTTGGGCTAAGTCTTCAACCACGAAGTATTTTGAAGTAGCCCTAGCATTAGGGTTATGCAAGCTCTTCTTAAAGACACCTTTCGGTATCTTAGGCATAGTTTCAGCAAGCTTCTCAATTGTGAGAGGGTTAGAAGTTTCACCTATAGACTTACCCTTCTCAGAAGTCTCTTTTTCATAGTTTTTATTCCTAGTCTGTAGCAAAGCTGAAGATCAGACCATGTTGATTTAGTTGGGGTCAGGGGCACCTGGAGTGCCCCTTGCTACATTATAAGTTGAACCAGAGTTCTGCCCTTGGGGAAAAGGATCCTTCAAGACAGCCGATTGTTGAGCTTTTAGCAGCTTCTGGGCTTGTTCCATAAGGGGACAAAGGTGAGTGAGGTGATCCTCATGGCACAACTTACAAGGGAACTTCACCATTTTCTTTTCTTTCTTGCCCCCATCAGCATTGTTCACAGGTTTCTTCTTGTTTTGATTTCCCTCCTCGTTCTTTCCTCTCTTCTTCTTCCCACCGGGATGCTAATTAACCTTCTACGAGGTTTGTGTAAAATCATTTGCACTTTGGGGGGAGGGGGCAGTCTTTACTACCTCTGTCATAGAATGCTTGATGGATAGCTGATGAAGCTATTTGGCCAAAGACTCTACAGTGGGAGAGTTTATGGACCCAACCGCACCATTGGCATGGGGTCCAGGCTTAGGTTTCTCTACATCATGGGTAGGCCTCGGTGCCTCAGGGATAATCTCATAAAAGATCCCAGATTGTGAATAAATCAAATCTAATTGCTGGGCCCTGAGAATGGCTTCTTCTTCGTTCGTCACTCCTGAAGTGGATACATCCTTAGATATGTAAGGCAATAAGGATTTAAGGAACCGCTCTAGTAAGAACTCAGGAGGAATAGTGGCATTTATAAGGCTCTTTCACCTCCTCCACTCTTGGATATGATCTGAGATGTGGGAAGCCTTGTTTTTCCTAAAGGTAGATAACAAGTCCGTTCCGAAATCGTATCATACCGGAAGCTGAAAGTGGCTAAGGAATGCACTAGCCAAGTCCCAAAAACTACTAAACGCAACAGAAGGCAACTCAATGTACCATTTTGTTGTAGTATTCATTAAGGTTCTTTGGAATAGCCTCAACCTAACTGAATCTTCATTCAACGAATTAGAAGAACACCATAAATGAAAAGTAGTGGCATGAGCCCCAGGATCTTCACCAACTTTGCCCTCGAATTTAGGGATGTCCGATGGCAATTTGGTGGGGACAGGTGGCCACGAGGGGTCATACCTCACCAGGTCGTTCATCAATTTTGACAAATCTGGCAAGTTTAATGTTGCTAGGAAAGGAATCTTGGGTTGCACCAGGGCACTAAAAGTGCCAATATAGGGATTAGAGGGACTTGCCCCCGAATACCCATATGTAAAGGTGGGGTTGCCCCCTGTCGCCGGTTGTGAAGTGGATGGATTACTTTGAAACGGATTCCATCCGTAAGCCAAAGGATTATGAGTAGGAGGTGCAGTATACGAGGTTCGACCCGTCCCAGTCGAAATTGGGGTTTGAAAAAAGGGAGCAGGTATCCCTCCGTTGAACAACGAAAAGGGAGAGATTGTGAACGGGGCTAAGACCGAAGTTTGGAAACCTTTTCCGTAAGAGGTAGTGTTTCCAAAATGCACTCCTACATAAGAAGGTGATGGGCCTACGTATGGAGTGGATGGGGGAATATGCCCCCCATTCCAAGGAAATCCATGGATGAAAGCCGAGGATCCTACCGGACCGCTCTGGGTAGTGTGTGCAAAGGAGGAAGGAATAGTAGGTATACTGGGGATCCCAGTAACCATGTCACCAAAAGCACCTGCTAGGCTTGTGGGAACCAGCAGTTGGACAACCCGGCTCGCTAGAGTCAATGGCATAGTAGGTATGCTAGATCTAGGGGCACTTACCAAGGGAGGTAGTACCCCTTCAGCCGAAAAGGCTGAGGTGAAAGCAAAAGAACTTTCTCCCGTATTAGACATTATCCTGCCCATAGGGACACCTAAAACAGGTGAATCAAAAGGCCTAACCTGGATGATCACAGGATCGTTTAAGTCAATTAAGGGTGTATTGAAATTCCTTGCAAACTCATCATCCTGCAAGTCTTCTATCTCAACTATATTAAAATCAAAATGGTTAGCTTTAAGTGCTGGTTCACGTGGAACTTCACTTACTCCTACCAGTTCAAATGAACCGTCCATGTCCAATCTTCGCCTTTGAGGTGGAGGTGGAGGTTCCAATGTGATGAGAGGAGGAAGGTTTTGCAACCTTTGTGACCTTCTAATAGGTTGGTCCTCCATGATTGTAAATTTGACAATTCAAACCCTAAGGTTGGCTAAACATAGACAAACCACAAAGAAATCACTGCGAAAAATTCCTAAAGTCTCAACAGTCAGCAAGGGTAAAATATATGCTTTCCCAAAGAAAGCTGAAAAACAGTTACTTGGTGTCCTTGAAGAGGTTCTTAGGCACAAGCGGAGGAATCACCCACCTCCCTCCTACACTTTCAACAAGGGTTACCTTCCAAGCCCGTCCAAGGTGAACCAGAAATATCCTTTCGCTTTACCTAGGTATGAACCCTAGATGTCAAGAGACTAAAGGATACCTTAGCTATACCGACAGTCTGGGGGGACAGTCGCAAGCCTGACTCATATGCATGGGTAGGGTAGCTGAGCCCGAAAATCTGTCTAGGACAGAATCCCTAGATGCGTGAAAGTCCTAATTTACGTTTCGACAAGGAATCGGAGGGTTATCTCCTCAGTCCAATGCCTCCACGCGACCTCATGCTTGACTCTCGTTTGAGAGGAGCTTCCCAAAAACTATCGATAAAGATAAGGATTTACCTATAAATGGTCCACTATGTCTGAATTTTAAAACTTATTGGAAGTTTACACTTCCTATCCCACAAGTCTAGCCTAAGCTAGTAGGTGAATGGCCCTAAAAAATAAAAGGTTACTAATAAATTTTAATTATTGCGTTTGTTTTAAGGGCTATTTCTTACTCAAAAGGAAGTGGAGTGAAGGACTATGATGTTTTTTGACTCGATAAGAAATATAAAAAGCAAAGGTGTATGTTTTCAAAGCAAATTATCACTACTAAAACAAACTTCTTTTTTCTTTTTGTAAATATAAATTGATGAAAATGCAACGATAAAGAGAACACTAAGACTATATTTTTGTAGTTTTTGAGAATATATTTTAAAAACTAAAAATAAAACTGCTCTATGCAAAATCAAATCCAAAATCTTTTAAGATGTTTTCATTTCACTTTTTTAAAATGCTCAAAGACTACTATGCACCTAAATGCACAAAAAACTTGAGTATGCTTGAATTAAACAAATTGTATAAAGTAAGCAAAGTGAAGTAAACAGATTAAAAAGACCAAGAATAAACCACCTAAGGAAGACTTGGAACCCTAGCTTGGGCAGATACAATGAAAGGAAATCACTAAAAACACACAAAGGCAAGTGGTACACCAATCACTATTCAAAAATAGACTAGGATAAACAACGTTTGGAATCCTGATCACTGATTTAGACAACCAACACTTAAACCTATAACCCAAACAGGCAAAAATCACTTCAAGTTGCAAACCGAAATACAATCCAAACAAAAGAACTCAAGGGCTTTACAATAAAGCACAAGGTGTGTCCAACAAGGTCATCAAACTCATAGTACAGTGCTTATAAGGAAGACCAACCAGCAAACAGAGCTTATAGAGGGACAGGAACAAGCAAACCCTAACCCAAAAATTCCAATGCTAAGGCTTGTATGTGACTGCATATAAGGGCAACCCGCGTACTGTACGTGACTGTCCAAGAGAGCAACAAACGTATGTAGGCCTCTGTACGCGACTGTATTCAAGAGTAACCCACGTACAGGTACAAAATTTTCTAATAAAAAGAAAAAATGTCAAGGTCTTTAAACACTAACCTAAGCATGAACCAAGACAGGATACAACACACAGACTCAAGGCAAAGACTGGGAAACAGTAAACAGAAATAACCCATAGCAGTCTAGGCTCCCCAGTGGAGTCACCAGTTCTATTGTTGAGGAATAAACACCCTTATAACCGAGGGTCTGGGGTTACCAACTTACTCTTAAAACTTGCAGACAATCATCTTTAAAGTACAAAAAAGAAATAGGAAGATATGATGGACTCACCCGATTAACGACAGTTGATCCAATCTTTGTCTTCTCTCGCACTGCTACTCTCTAAAGCTTTCAGGGATGCACCTCCTTCACCTGCAAAGAGCAAATCCTCCAAGTACAATCTTATACATGTATATATGACAAGTTAGATAAACAATATATAGAGTGCTTAATCATAAATATTCATCAAACCATGATACATGAAAGAGACTCAACACAAAGTTGGAAGAAGGATTCTCTTTATTAACAATAGTGAATGAAATAAGTGTACAACCCAACGCCTAAAACAAGGACTCCTCTGCAACCAAAGGATTCTGAGTTCTGCTGCTCCAAAGACTTCTGAAGATATACCACCAGCATAACTTTGCTCTCCAAGTATGATTGATTAATGCCCTCCCCAAGGCCTCTATTTATATTTAAATAGAGTAGTTTTGAAGGTTGAGTAGGTTGAGACAGTTAAGATAGTTAATGATTAGGGCTTAACAAATATCCATTAATCGTGTTATATTATTTTTAATGTTGAATGGAGGCGTATGCGAGTATTGATACTGGAAACCCGCGTATGACACGCGAGTTGCTATAAGGGAAACCCACGTACAAATCTGTACGTGGGTTGCAATGACAATACTCGTGTACAGTACGTGATATGTTGTGGAGATAGTCGCGTACGTACATGAGTTTTTGTGGAAAGAGTCACGTACAACAATCAACATATAAAAAGTTAAAATGGCAAGCTGGGTGGACAGTGAATGCATCTCATGTCATGCCCATCTATAGTGTTTGGGCAACCTTCAATCCATAAGTATCCTTTTGTGTGCCAACATATGAAGTGTCGGCACTCGGACGGAGAAGTTCCATTTGGGTTGATAACAATAGGTTGTACCCACAATGGTTTTCCTTCCACAGGAGAAGGGATAACCACATTTCCAAGTGTGGAATATCCACTAACTACAAGATACCCTAGAGCAACATTCTACCCAACATTTAAAGTAGGTCTCCTAGTTGTTGAAACAACTTGGGATAGGGATTCCCCCTAGTCATGGAATTCACAGGAGAAATCGAAACGGGTGGGAGATTTTGAAATGATAGGGATGGGATAGAAGGTTGACCTAGATGGTAAGAAACCACACTTTGAACTGGTATTCATGAAACAACAGGAAAATGAGAACAAATAAGAGCATGGTATTCATGACTGGGTATTTCTGAACGAATAGGCAAGGGAGATAAGATATGCCTTCTTATGATCTGCCCCATCATATGCACACATGACATAGTATCATGGATGGGTCTAAAAAAATCATCATTCAAAATTTATATTGTGTCTCATGGGGGAGTGACATATGAAAAAGTAGTAGTTCCATATTCAGAAATGGTTTGTCCTGAGGAAGTCTCTCAAAATGGAGCAGCTGGACCAAATTCTAATGGTACGGGGTCATCTAACAGCTCGACAAATACCCAATATCATGCACCAGAATGCCTTTTCATAGGAAAGTGAATGGTTGAGTCATGTGAAGAAGGTTATCGAACCACTACCAAAGTAGGGGTATATGGATTTTCAAAAAAAGAATACTTTTCCCCATATTCAATAACCAAAATTCCCTCTACATCTGGATTAGTTATAACTGGTTGGTCAATGGTTTATTCTTCTCTTCCGTCCCTAGTGGGAGGATGTTCAGGTGCTAAACCCTATAGCATATGATATCTTCTCACAGTTGGATTATCCAAAATTTTAGCAAAAAAATTTACCCTAAGGGTCTTATAATCGAAAATATCACACACTAAATTCCTACACACTAAAACTACAAGAAAACTTAGGTGATAAGAAGGGTTGAAAACATGGATCCTCACTATGAGTGTCAAGCTGTCACAACTCACAACATACCGCAAAGTCCAACAATAAAACACAAAAAGGAGGATTGGGATTGTACCCTTTCCCAAATACTCGACTACTTAGACGGTACATGCATAGTAGCTCCCCCAGTGTTGTTCTCGGTGTATTTCTCCAACAAGACGACCAAAAGGATTTTATTAGTTGGTATAGGTTCCTATAATCACCTCCTAATATACTCAAGGTATGTGGGATCTCAAATCTATGTAAGTGTTGTCTAATGCACAACCATTCGAAAGGGCCTTTTGATATACTATCGAGTATGTGAAGGACCTTTTGATATACCTCAAGGATACGTGAAAATTCATTCGATATACCAATTGGTATGTGTAAGAACTGAACAATCCCCAGGATGTAGTGAAGGAAATAAATGATAGCTCCTAGGTTTATAGACATCGGAATGCATCTTCTAACTTATCACTCAAATTTCTAAGGATTTTAACCTAAGCTATCGTTCAATTTTATCTTTGATGGTTAGTGAACTTTTATGGAGTGTGTAGCAACTACAAGACTAATTTTCTAAATGAAATTCAATTATCTTTTCAATTAATTCTATCTAGAGTAAATAATAGATCTTTCCCTTCAATCAATCAATGAGAACACCATGCAATTTTGACAATTCATCCTTCAAGCTTCAAAAAATTCCAAACACACAAAACCTCCTAATGCTTAACGAAACGAGATATCTAACAACATAAAAGTAAGAAGTTCACCTAATTATTTGATTTCTATGATCTTTAAGAATAAAAATTAATACTTAGAAAAACAACTATCATCCTACTATACCAATCAGATTCAAACACTTAATTAAAATGAAAGTAACGAGCCAATCTTTTCGGTTTTTTTTTTATATATATATTCGAAATAGAAATGCAAAGAACAAGTAAAATTTCTCTATCAAAGTACAAGAAAAACTAAAAGATTCTCTTTTGTGAATTTTGAAAAACTTATCATAGATCTGAATACAAATGGTGATACCCAAGACTAAACTTCAAAAACACACAATCACTAAATTTCGAAGCCTTCACTAAGACAATTTTTCAATATCTAACTCAAAAATGTACTCAAACTAAACACATAGTGATAGATATTACAACAACTAAAGCAACAGAATCACTAACCTACATCAAAACTCTATTTTTTCACAAAGAGCCTTCAAAAGTTGTGAAGTACCTACCTAGACGCATTTTGTAGGCCTGAACCAAGGTGTCCCCAAGAGGCTAGCACACTTTGTTCAATGTGGAACAATTTCGAGGGAATTTTTTGTCTTTGAGAAAGAGACACCAGCAACGCTTTGTCAAAACGCATAGAAGGTGTCAGAGAGAGCTCAACGCTCTGTCAGAATGACCCAGGTGTGTCGGTGGATCTAGAGGATCAAAAAAGACAAAACACCTTTAAAATAAGAAATTACTAGATAAAATGGGATTCGTTGAGGGTGGATACTAACCTTAAGAGGTAGATTGGAATTGACATAAGATGAATTTCACACCTTAAATCCTTAAATGAGAAAAAATAATTTTTAGAGATCTTGTAATCAAAATCAAAACAAAAATTCATAGATCTAATCGATTCCCTAGTGGAGTAGCCAATTTTGTTATAAAAAGTATCAATCGTTGCAGACAATGATTGTTTCCCTAGTCTACATGGGGCAGATCTAGAACAAAACACACACAACAGTGCATCATTTCCCTATATTGTCAAACCACTTGAATCAAAAGTTTTCTTACCTCACAATGGAGACGATCCTTTCCTTTTGAATTCTCTTACGATTAGTCGTACCTACAAAAGAATGTAAATGACAAGATACAAAAGTGGAAGAAACAAGATAATTCAATAGTCTTTGCTAATGATCAAGGAGAAAAACAATAAATAAATCATATCAAACACAAATTACTTATGGGAAAGGGAAACATCTTTGTATTAACATAAAATAGAGAAGAAAACTACAACCAAAGCCTTGATGTTGAAGCCCTGTACTCACAAGCTATTGACTCACAATCACAAGCTCTATAATATCTCACTCACAATACCATACTCTTTCCCTCTCACACTCAGAATGATTCCAGAAGCATAAAGGTGCTTTCTTTGGTCATCCCTCATCCACGAGGGAGAGGTTGCTTATATAGGCCAAAAGGGACCAAATGGGTTAATATTATTTGGGATGAAGGTGAGGGATCATCCCTAGAGGTTAGAGGTACGAGTACCGCCTACTCTAATTCGTTGGGATAAGACTCCATGAGGACTTTCATCTAGAAGGTTCTTGAAATATCTTTTTTTTCCTTTTTGAGAGTGATGACCCTCTTTGCACACTAACATAAGGTGCCAAGGAGGGAAGGTTCTTCTTTTCCATAGTGAAGCAAGTGTCACTGACGCTTCCTATCAATGGAAAAAGGTTTTAGGCTTGGCTGATGCCCTATGTCAAAAGACAAGATGTCTTAGGGCTCCTAGAATTGGTAAAAAACACCTCCAAAACATGTTTTGTCCAATGGAATTCAGGGGATTAGGTAAGGTGACAGATTTTAGGTGTAAGGGAATCATACATAGGTCCAAGTCTCATGATTTATTCAAAACATAGTTATATAAAAGTACTCTAACTTACTAACTATAGGTAAACTCTTAGGATGTTTCATCCTACCCCACTTAAAACAACATCGCCCCGGTTTAATCTTTTCAAAACATAAAATGATAGTATTCTCTCATAGACTCCTCCTTTTCCCATGTAGCTTATTCAAGTCTGAAGTGATTCCATTTCACATTCACCTATGTGATAATTTTGTTCTTGAGTTGTGTTTCCCACTGGTCTAGTATACATTGTGGTTCTGGTAGGAATTATCCCTCTAGTTCTACCTACAAAATATTCCGGCCAATAATATGGTTGGGATCATAGACATATTTTTTTTAAATACAAACATGGAAAACATCATAAACTTTAATATGAGCTAGTAAGGTCAGTTGATAAGAAAAAGGCCCTATCATTGCTATGATCTCAAAAGTTCCATAGTATCTTGGGGCTAGTTTGATGCACTTTCCTAATATTAGTGTTCTTTTTTTTTAATTTTACCTTTAAGTATACATGATCACCAAACCGATACTCTTTATCCTTGTGAAATTCATCTGCATAACTTTTTTTCCAATCTTGGGCCTCCTTTAAATTATGTTTTACCTTGTCTAGCAAATTTTCCAAGTCCTTTAGTAAATCTGGACCTAACATTAACCTTCCCACTGGGTCATCCTATGTCACTTGTGTTCTACAATTTGTGCCATACAAAACCTCAAAAGGGGACACCTTAGTAGAGGTTTCATACCCATTGTTATAGGAAAACTAAGCCAAATGCAAATACTCTTCCCATTTGACGAGTTCTGCATAACATACATCCTCAACATGTCTTCGAGGATTTTGTTAGTATGTTGTGTTTTTCTAGCATTTTTTGGATGATAAGACGTGCTAAATTTTAACTAAGTGTTTAAACTAGAAAAAAAATCTCTCCAAAAATTACCTGTAAATTTGGAATGCTTGTCTAGTATAATTTCTTTTGGAATCCCATGTAATTGAAAATTTTCTTGTAAACACTTTCAGCAATGTGAACTGCTTTGTCAATTGATTTCACTAGAATAAAATGCCCATATTTTGATAGTTTATCCACAAATACCATTATGAAATAATTTTATTTTCTGCTTTTAGGTAGACCTGTGATAAATTCCATACTAATTACCTCCCATTTCCACTTAAGTACAGGTAATGGTTGTAGTAAACTGACAATATGTTGATGTTCAATTTTTATTTGTTGGGATTATGGACATTTCGCGATAAAATATGTTAGGTTTATCATCATTTTTTGCCAAAATAATGATTTCTAATTGTTGCTATCACTTTTTGATATCCATGATGACCTGAATAAGGTTTCTTATGAAATTCTGTTAAGATTTGATGTCTAATTTTTGTTGTTTCAGGAATATACAACATATATTTTGACCAAACAAAACCTTTTTCATCAATTATGTACCCTTTTTGTTGTTGTTCCAAACTATTTTTCATGAATTTTTCTCTAATTTTAGCACAAAATGGATAATTTTCCAGCATTGTTCTAATTTCCTTCTTTAAATTTTTTATTGGTTTACTTAAGGAAATTTCATAGAGTAAATGTACTTGCATACTAAAAGGCATTTGCAAATTTGTTTTCTCTACCTTTTATATGTTTTACTTCAAAATTGTACTCACTAATAAAATCCAACCAACATGATTGCCTATCATTTAAGTCAGACTATTCATAAATGTATTTTAAGGTCATATTATTAGTTTTCAACAGAAATTTATTTCCCATAAGGTAGTGTCTCCACATTCTTAATGCATGTATGATTATAGCTAACTCTAGGTCATGTGTAGCATATTTTCTCTCACTATATTTCAGTTTCCATGATTCATAATCAATCGAAATGGTCCTCTTGCAACAATACACCTCCTAGTCCTTCCTTTCACTTATATGTGAAAACTATAAAGTCTTTATCTAGATCAACAATTTTTAACACAGATGCTTTTGTTAACAATTCTTTAAGCTTTTGGAAACTAGCCTCACACTTATCATTCCAAATAAATTTGACTTCTTTCTTTTGTAAGGAAGTGGTAAGGGTAGGCTATTCTAGAAAAAATTTCTATGAATTTTCTATAGTATCCTACTAACCCCATAAAGGACCTTACATCATAAACATTTTGTGGGGTAGCCCACTCCATTATTGCCTTAATTGTTTCTAGATCCACTGTTATTCCTTATTCAGATATAATGTGCCCAAGGTATTGAGTCTCTTTCTTGAAAAGGTCACATTTATAGAACTTGGCATAAAGATGATGTTCGTAATGTGTACAATATTATCCTCAAATGCTCTTAATGTTCTTATTCATTCTTTGAGTAGATCAAAATATCACCAATAAATTCAAGAACAAATTTGTCTAAATACTGGTTGAAAATATTATTCGTCATCAAGATAAAAGTTGTAGGTGCATTCGTCAGGCCAAAAGGAATTACCACAAACTCATAATGTACATAGCTAGTTCTGAAATCAGCTTTAGAAATGTCCTCTCCTTGAATCCTTACTTGATGATACCTCAATATTAAATCGATCTTGGAGAATATTTTAGCTCCCTCAACTTTACCAAACAAGTCATCAATCCTAGGTAGTGGGTATTTGTTTTTTAAATTCAATTTATTAAGTTGATTATACCCAATGCACATTGGCATAGTCCCATGTTTCTTTTTCACAAAAGAATTGGTGCCCCTCAAGGTCATACACTTTCCCTAATGTATCCTTTCTCAAGCAATTACTAAAGTTGATTTTTTAGCTCTACTAATTATGGAGAACTCATTCGGTAGGCTACTTTAGAGATAGGTACTGCCCACGAGAACTAGTTTTATGAAGAAATCCAAATCTCTTTTAGGCAATAGTCTTGATATTTTACCTAGAAATACATCTTTAAATTCTGTCAAGATAGGGAAATCTTCTATTTTCTATTGTACTTCTTGATTGAAGTTTTGAATGCTTACCACATACAGTTTACAACCTTTCCTGGAACTTATTTTAAGTTGTAGTGCAGAAATTTGTTGCACAAAATTCTTTCTGGGTATGCCTTTTACCAAAGTGGGGTTTCCTAAATCATCAATACAAGTGAACACGTTTTCCAAACAGATTAGGATTGCATGATGTTTTTCTATACAATACATATGAATCAAGACATCATAGGAAACCAAGGGTAAAATGTTTAAGTTTGTGGTAGTTTCCAAGCCATTTAGGTTCAACAAACAATATTTGATTAAATTGATGATATGGCTCTTCTTCTGAACAAACATAACATTATTGTACCTACTAGCACAAGTAAGGCTGACCATAGAGAAGAAACTGAAGAACATGAAGAGACATTCCATGCACTGAAGGCTAGCTGCTCAACAACACATGCCTTCCTTATTGATTCTGGAGCTTCCAATAAAATGGTTGCATCTAGAGAATCATTCTCTTCCTTGCAGTATTTTTATGGTCCTAGTATTCAGATGGGAAATAATAGTAAATTTCAAGCCAAAGGGAAGGGTTCTATCAAGCTTGAACATGGAAATTTCAAAGATGTTCTTTATGTGCCCTCCCTAGCTGCAAATATGTTATCTGTATACCATATGACTCATATTAACTATCCAAAGCGAGTGATATTTGGTCCTGACTCAGTAGAGATCACAGATATCTCTATTGGGAACACCATAACGAAGGGTGTTGCAAATCATGCCTCCAAGTCATATGAGTTCTCACACTTCATGCCATTTTCAAAACCTGTGCACTCTCAGCAGCCACTTGCAAGGGAAGGTAAAAACATTTCATCTACTTCTTTTGCAGTTTAAACTAGTATTACAGATCCAGCTGTATCATTTTATGAGTTTGAGGTTCAGGGTGATTCAGATCTAGATCCAGTACCTACTTCCAAACTGGAAGCTAGGAAGATGACTGGAAATCCATCTGACACTCAGAAGACTAAGAACCTTGCGCTGTGTCATGCAATATTACCTCCTTCATAGAGATGCAATAGACTCCCTGTAAGATGCTACATGACAAGGGATCAGTCTCACTGCATTTAGAAGAATAGAGTGGATCATACACATCTTCATCTAGTAAGAGGCAAAGGTTACATTCCTCCTTCCTTCCATCATCATTTTGGGAGAAGATGGAGGAGTCTACATGCCAGGCCCCAGGATACTTGTGCACAGAACATCATGCATGTTGCTTCGCTACATCACAGATATTGCAGCAACACATTTTCAATTTTTTCAAACTTGAATCCTGATTCTATCTGCTTAGTTCGAGGGGTGGTTTTTTTCCCATGTGGTTTTTTCCCTAGCTCCTTGTGTTGAGCAGTTACTTTACTTGCTGTAATGGGTGACCTATGGTCTTAGTTACTAGGGCCCACAAATTTTCCAAGTTAGTATTCATGGGGGGTGTTAGGATTATAATCCTCCCTTGTCCAATTTGGTCATTATGTCTAAATCAGGAGTCATGTCTAGATCGGGAGTCCTTTCAGTCTATTTTTAGTCACTAGCACCATTGGGTCCACTTCGCCTAATTGGGGCACATGTACCAGTTACTAAAGTGTGGGGAACACTAATTAAGTCCAACTTCCACTGATTTCACTTGAATGCATTAGTTTAGGAGACTCCTAGATCAATCCCTAGAAATTAGGAGCCATTGGGAGAGACGATACCAACCTCCATTAGTTGAGTTCAATTGGTGACTAGTCAAGCTCAGTTAGGAGTCAATTACATTCACTTCTACTCAGTTAGCACTAGTTTTATATGGATGCATGCAGGTGACGCACATTTACTCACCTACCTCAGTTAGTTAGACTAGTTAACACTGAATTAGACTCCTGAGTTTGGATTTTGAACTCCGATAATGATTTAGACAAAGTCAGTTAACCATTCAGTCAAGTAGAGTCCAACCAATTTGAATTTCCTCACATGGATTCGAATTACATGAGGCTATTTAGCCATTGTACTCTATTGTAATTAATTATATAATTACTTTTGATTAATGAAAGCATTCACAGTTGCAAGCATTTTTGCATTGTTGCATTCTTCAATTGCTAAGTAAATTGTATGATCTATCTTGTGAGTTGTGTGTTGGTCCACATATCTATGTGCTCAATTTAATAACAACCTCTTGCAAACTAGAGCGAAAAATTATGACCATGAGTCATCACAAAAACAGAAACAGGATACTGAAGCATCAACCTCTCTTTCCATGGAAAACCTGACCGATATTATGCCTAAGATACCAAAATGTGTCTTTAAGAGGGTATCACACAACCCCGATGCATAGGATGCTCCCAACTATTCGGTTGTGGAAGAATTATCCCAAACACCTTGTGCCATGTCTTCCGTAGAAGTGTCACAAACTTGTCCTTCACAACGAAATGCACTTCTTATTCTTATTGGCAATCTTGACTCTACAGGTTTAGTATATAAGTTTTATATTTTTTATGTCAAACCACACATGTTGTATCAAGTATCTTTCTAAATCGAAGTAGTCCATGGGACTAAAACTATTGGATGAACGGTTGTTAATGAAGGCACATCTACTTGTGTAATGGCTATATTCTATTGGTGACCTTTAGGGTCCCTTGATTCAATTCCATATACAACCTTAATCACTTATTTTGATGGTATGTCTTTCATCCCTCATGGTATTATGCCTTCTTTTATATTGAGTTGACAGGGAAAGTAGTTTTGGTTGAGGTTTAAGTAGTAGACACTCCTCTCGATTATAATTTGCTTTTGGGAAGAGGTTGGACTTATGTTATGTGTGTTATCCCATCGTTCATTTTTTGGGTACTTATTTTTACTCATGAAGGAAAGATGGTTACAATTGATAAATTTCCATTTACCCAAAAAAGTAGTGCAGATGCATCAGAATCAAATATACCAATGATAGATTAGGATCACCCAACTAATGAAAGTTTAGGAGTAGGAATGTATACTTCGCTTATGGGAGCATTTGATTTTCCTACTCCTATAAATTATATTGGATCAACTAGTGTGGGAAAAATTGCTTTACATCAGAGTTTTCTTCCATTTAAAATAGGATTGATCCATATATTTTACCCGTTCAAGTTGAACCAGAAGTGCCCTTATCTGTAGTAGAAGTTGCTTATCAAGCTCATTATTATGTTGTTGTAGATCCCATCATGACTCCTTCTCTCTACGAAGAGTCATATGAAGATTACTTTTTTGCATGGGTTGTGAACTATACTTATTCTTTCGACTACTTAGATATGGTTTTTCCTTCATATGAAGCCATTATGGAAGTTATGATAGGAATTGATATTCCTTGGGAAGATATGCACCGTAAGTATTGTTTTCTTCCATACCTAAGCAGGATAGAGAATCAAGAGTTTCATGTGAGAACTTGTGAGGAAATTGATCAGCCCTTAAACCCTTTAGCAAAAGACGGAGATTTATATGAAGGGAATATGAATTTTTTTTATGAAACTAGGCCAATCAATATTTCCACTAAACCTGATGTCGTGGAGAATATTTACATTGGAGAAAATTGTTCTCCTGAAGAGATTATCATTTATACAGACCATTTTAAGGAATTATGCGACGTAATTTCTTGTCCATATGAGGAAATGCCAGGTATTGACCCATCCATTGTTGAACATGAAATCAACACATATCCTAATTTTAAACTAGTTTGACAAAAAAATTGCGTCATGTCAATCCAAGGAAGGCGTCAACTGTTAAATTTAAAGTTGAGAAGCTCTTAAACGTAGGTTTTCTCTATCCTGTTTCGATGATGGAATGGGTATCCAACCCCTTTCCTGTCGATAAGAAGCAAGGGACGATCTATGTTTGTACTTATTTTAGGCAATTGAATAAAGCACATCCAAAAAATAACTACCACATGTCATTCATTAATCATATAATAGATGCGTGTGCAGGTAGTGAGATTTTTTCCTTTATGGATGGATTTTTGGGCTATAACCATATTCAAATTAAGTTTGAAGATCAACACAAGACTGCTTTTATCTGTACCTGGGGTACCTGTTGCACTCAAGAAGGCAAAAATATTATGCACACAGTAACCATCGAGAAAGAGAACATATTGGGTCAAGCACTTAACCATTGTATTCAATCAATAAATGGTATTCTTATACACGAAGAGAGAGGTTGGAGCGATTGCACCCGCTCCAACCATTCATTTATTAGGACATATAATCATATATTTTAATACATTATAACATATGGTGACTTTAGGAAAGGCCTATCTGCCCCTTCAACATCTCCCCCACAAACAAAGCTTTTCTTCGTCCTAAAGAAAGACGTATTAGCATCCTGGATTTCTTCTACTACTGAAGTAGTCCTCACTGTGCATCAACCATGCATACCGGTCTGCATAGGTGCTCAGCTGCAACAACCACCATCTTGATAGGAAAACACACATGTACAAGGATCTACTGTGACTGGTTACTCTTCAGCCTCCACCTTCAATTTGGCATTAATCCATCGAAGTCTCACCCTCTCACAATGGCGATCGACCATCCTCTTCTGCAATGAGGTCTTTTGGTTTAAAGCCTCAACCTAGCTCATCTGACTGACATCTCCATTGGTTCAGGCATGTAGGTCCTTTTGGCTCTTCGAATTTCTATGCCATTTCTCTGTCTTCTGGCTTGCCGAGGTCACAACCCAAGAACATATTTGTAAATATACACTAGGGGATTCAACTGTTCTGATGTCATCATCTGGTGTTAAATTATTCTTCTGTGTGTTGTAAGGTGACTTCTTCTTGAATGTGATCATTGTCGACTTCATCTGTCGTGAGGCTTCCTGCAAGTTTGTAAAGTTTTTATTGCTTGTAGTCGATACCGATTGATATTGGTCATGGCTGGCTGTCTTGACTCGACACACTGAACTCGACATGATTTACTAAGTCGGCTAGAGATCGAATTGATTTACAATTGTAGAGGGGATCGCCTGCCTCGAAAGACTCGCGTTTAACCCCCTCTTTATTAACTTCAGAAAAAGTGTCACATCAACATAACTCAATTATCTTTATTACATGCTTATGGGAGACCACATAGAACTTGATTGAACCGACATGTTTGAAAAATATTCAAGTGACCTGTTTTTCACTTACTTAACCGACAGACTTTTCAACTTTCAACTTTTTCAACTTACCGACATGTTTTTCAAAGGAAATTAAATATCAACAATACTTATAAGAATATAACATTACAAAGTGGTCATCTAATCCACGGTCGGTTGGGCCAATGTTGGTCAATGGGAATTTGGGCAAGCTCGTTTGCGGTTGAGATATGCTTTATTCATGGAATATCAGTCGGCTGTATCTTTGGTCGAGCGGGTGTATGCCAGTCGAGATCCTGCTATATTCAAATTTTGCATTGTCTCTTTCGTGTTCACCTCCAAATTCGAGTGTCCACAATTCTCTGCACATGTTCTTCCAGCAGAGTCGGAGGTCAGCCCAAGAAAATCCACATCCTTTTAACACAACCCACGCAATCTTCTTGCAGCTTCTCGTCACATCAACTTTTTCGGATTGTTCCTGCTTTCACGTCAATAAATCAGAATGTCCTATGCAAATGGGCCTCCATGGACAACTCCAGAACAAAACGCGTCAAACACCATTTCTTTGCTCAGATCTTCATTCAGATGATCACCAGGGAACCTAATTCCATCTCTGAAGTTTTGAGTAACATTAATAATTTTGCAATCAGCCAAGCAAGATTTTACAAGTAGAGTGAGCATATCGAATGGCTCCTGGTGAACAGCTGCATGTCGATGCTAACATATATATCAGTGGGTCATGAGTACTTGTGACTTCCCTGAGGAGTGCAACCTAAGAGGCTATTCAACGTTCAAATTCGTTATTCTCTGAATGTGCCAAGTTTCAGACAGAACGTCACACTTGAAAATATGGCTGCACCACATCCTATAATGCAAATAAGAAGAGTACTTACGAACCCATAGAGAGCAATCAGAGGCAATAGGGGCTGGAGCGATCGTTGCCATATGACCACATCTATAAATTCAAAGGAAATGCTGGGACAACATTAGTATTCATCAATCGGTGAATAAGGACCAAGGCTGTGAGGACCACGGATTCGACATCGACCATCCAGTCTTCTATGGAGCTTAAACGTCTGTGGAGCACACATGTTTAGAAGTTATCGTGACTGATAGGACTCTGCAATTACAGCCAAGGTGATGAGGACATGTTCTTCCTTGGGATGAGTGTCGTTGTTATTAATCGCTTCTACAACTGCTATACCAATAATTTGTGTTGTTCAACTTTCCTTTCCACAACATGTCGTTGTCTTAGGTCAGTTTCATAATTAATATATAATTTGGCAAATAAAATTAAAATAGAGCAAATCTTCATAGGTCGTCAGAAAGTTATGAGCAACCACTCTAGGTCGACGACCGACTTCAAACTGATGGTATCATTTTCTTCTATCAAATACATTCTTTCTTATAGGTTCTTTAATTTTTTTGATCGTCAATATCATGCAACCGGCGATCTGCAATCTCTCCTTAGGCTGAGATTGATCATCGTGATCGCACTTCCTTTAGTGGTCAGCATTCTTCCCATCCACATTCCTCCAGTCACATCGTCAACTAGAATATTGGTTGATTATCTTTACAGCAACCTCATGCAGCATCATCATTTCTAATCATTTCTTGCAGGGTTCTTTTACTTGCAGGCTTTAGGTTTTGGTTAGTCTTTGAAATGGAGGCACAGTCTTTGATCTCCTATTTGCAAGCTTTTTGGTTAGTCTTCAACAACGCATCAAAAATCGAGCAACTTTAGCATTTCTTGATTCTTGCAGGGATTCTTTTTCCTCACGATCTTTTGCAAGTTCGATCCAGCTTCTATGTGCTGCTGCTGTCACCCAGACTACATGGAAGAAGCAACGACGCCATTGTTGCACTCAAGCAGGCAAAAATATTATGCACACAGTAACCACCGAGAAAGAGCACATATTGGGTCAAGCACTTAACCATTGTATTCAATCAATAAATGGTATTCTTATACACGAAGAGAGAGGTTGGAGCGGTTGCACTCGCTCCAACCGTTCATTTGTGAGGATTATCTAATCATATCTTTTAATACATTATAACATATGGTGACTTTAGGAAAGGCCTATTAGCCCCTTCAACAGTACCTTTGCATATAAGAAGATGTCATTTGGTTGGAAGAAGATGGAGCCAAATTTCAACACGATATGAATTTTTTGATTCATGATATCAAACACATAGTCGAACCTTACCTAGATGACGTCCTGACACATTCTCGCAAGAGAAGGGATCATCCAGCTCATTTACGAGTAGTGTTTGAATGATGTAAACGCTATAAGATCCATTTGAATCCCCACAAGTGTGTATTTTGTGTTGAGTTGGGACAGTTGTTAGGATTTATTGTGTCCAACAAGGGGATTATGGTTGACCCACTCAAAGTATAGGCACGAATATAAATCTTCCTCCTCCTTGTATAATTAGACAATTTTAGAGTTTACTAGGAAAGTCCAATTTTCTCAGGAATCTCATAGTAAACTATGCTAAAATAACTAAAGTTTTCACGTTCCTACTAAAAAAAGATACCCCATTTTTATGCGATGAGGTTGCACAACAATCGTCTAACGCTCTTAAAAAGGAATTATCGTCATCCCATTT
The DNA here is from genome assembly GCA_001517045.1 of Pseudotsuga menziesii. Classification (NCBI taxonomy): domain Eukaryota; kingdom Viridiplantae; phylum Streptophyta; class Pinopsida; order Pinales; family Pinaceae; genus Pseudotsuga; species Pseudotsuga menziesii. The sequence goes on from LPNX010244824.1 coordinate 138,324, forward strand.
GTTTTGTTCACCATATTATACTGAATATTTTCTTCTATATTTGGTCAGGTATGATTATACAATTGGCATCGTGTAATTTCAGGAAGATGATCACTTACAGGAACATGTCATATACTACCTCAGCCAAAACCTAATAGGACTTGAACTTCGATACTCAAATGTTGAGAAACGGGTACTAGTAGTTGTTTATGTTGTTAAGAGGTTGTGTCACTACATCTTGCTTTGAAAAACCATTGTAGCCACAGATTTAAATCCATTTTAATACATTTTAACCCAATGTATAGTCGAGGTAAAATATAACAAATGGATTGTCATTCTCTAGGAGTTTGACCTTGATTTTCAATCTGATAACTCGAAGAAGTATTTGGTGTTCGTGGAGCTTATTTATGAGTTCCCTAGTGATGAGATTTCTAGGATGGAAGACAATTCATTTCCTGATGAACATGTCTTCATAATTTATACCTCATATCCTTGGTATGGATACATCTTGGTATATATCCAAACTTTTAAGTTTCCAACAATCTCTTCGCGAGAGGAACCATGAAAAAATACAGCTTAATGCTAAAAACTACCTCATTATTGGTGGTACTCTCTATAGAAGAGGGGTACATTCAATTTTGTGTCGTTTCCTTAGTCATGAAGAGTCTGATGTCATTCTGAATGATTCCCATAGCAGAGTGTGTGGGGGTCATTTATCTAGGTTGGAAACAACTCAGAATATTTTGTGTGCCAGTTATTTTTGGCGCACAATATTCAAATATTGCATGGAGGCTGTTAAGAATTGCCATCCTTGTCATATTTTCACCAAAATATTGCGATCACATCCAGCTCCTTTCTTTCCCATCATAGTGGTAGGGCCCTTCACTAAGTGGGGGGTGCACTATGTGACATGCAACCCAGTTTCTACTGGAGGGCATAAACATATTATCGTTTATGTTGACTACTTTACTAACTCATTGGAGGCAATGCCTACCGTGAAAGTTGATGATGAAACTGTAGCTTATTTTGTATTCAAACAAATTATTGCTATGTTCGGTATTTCGAAGCATATTGTCACTGGCCAGTCGTTTTCAAAATAAAATGATGATCGAAGAAGCCACTATGCCTTGATTTAAACAATATCATTCATCTTCATTTTACTCGTAGGAAAATGGACAGGTGGAAGTCATTAATAAAACTTTGAAAACCATTCTCCAGTGGACAATCAATGCTAGTATATGTAGTTGGCATATCATTCTTTATCTTGCACTTTGGGCATATCGAACCACTATCAAGACTGCCATAGGTTTTTTTCCTTTCCAACTTGTTCACGGGGTGGAGGAAGTCACGCCTATTGAATGTGAAATATCATCGTTAAAACTAACTATAAAACTTTTACTTGAGACTTCATCTTTAGAAGAACGTCTGTTGCATTTGGAACACTTAGATGAACAATGTAGAGATGTTCTCACAACAAATGAAGCACATAAGCAAAGGGTGAAGAGTTAGTATGATAAGTCTATTAAACCTATGGTTTTTTCTGAAGGTTATCTTGTCTTAGTATATGACCAAGACAAAGAACCTTTGATGCCAAGAAATTTTAACTCAATGTGGCTCGAAACCTATATCGTGTCAAACGTTGGGGAAAAAGGGTTCTATGAACTAGTGGATTATGATGGAAATAAGATGTCGGAGCCTGGAAATGAGCTCTATCTAAAGAAGTATTACACTTAAGCTATATTTTTTTCTTGTATATAGTTGTACAATATTGTAGATTTTTTCTCCCTTTTTGTGTTTCTTATGTAATTCTGGTTGTGTTTCAGATGCCCACTGAGTGCTTCATAGGATTCGTTGATAGCGCTAGTCACCACACTCATAATCTTGCCTTAGTTGCATGGGTTATTTATTCTCCCACATGTCATCTAGTTGCTTCAAGAGGTGCTTGTTTAGGCCCCACTACTAACAACATGGCTAAATATACTGTCATTATTAAGCTACTGCGAGATGTTGCTTCCCATGAAATTTTGTGTATCAAACTTAGAATCAACTCTCAGTTAGTTGTATCTAAGCTCAATAGTGATTACTAAGTGAGAGATCCTTCTTTATTTTGTTAGTTTTAAAAACTCGATTACTTGAAAGGTAAATTGTTTATATTACATATAAACATATTTTAAGACATCAAAACACTTTAACTGATGCATATGCAAACTATGTCATCGATTGGCATTTGTCTCCTACACTTTAAAAATAATCAGACATACACTAAAAACACATGTAAATATGAACCGTCATATGTATATCTATATAAATAGGTCCAAAACATATAAATTGAGTCCAAGTTGACATATCCAGTCAATAAATACATATCAAAATAATCCCCCATGATGCTAAAAAATCCTAAGGAAAGGTCGAAACCTAAGTTACCTCTGCCACTACGTCCTTGTAACAAAGGACACATCTAGTCACTTTCTGGAGTAATCTCAACCATGCAGGGAGAACCCCCACTACATTCCCATGCATCTCTATAGGAATTCTATCCATCCAGATAGTAGGAATATCATGAGTCAAACGAGCCCTTTTTCCCTCAAGCGTCCTAAGCATGGTTCCAGCTCTGCCTTCCTCGATCAGTTGTATAAACCCTCTAGGATGTCCATCTGGCCATACTGGTCCAATATTTGCATCAGGCATTATGATTAGGCTTGTATTTACAAAAATACATATGTGTGCATATTTACAAAAAAAACTCATAAAAAATGAATATATCAAAAACTAAACATACCAATCTCTCCCCATGCTTCTCCGGGACGAAGCATGAGTTTTGGATATTCATGAAAATCTAACCCCGCATATGGAAACTACTCAATAACAAGAAAATGTCGACTCCAACATGCCTGAAAGTTGTCATCATAAGTAGCTCTAGTGTCTCTAGCCCCTTGCTCACCAAGAAATCACCCCATCTAGTAAGTTTAGGATCTTGAGGATAGGAGAGTGGGAGGGTCACTCTCAAGCTCAAGGATGGACCCCGCTCAAAGAGTAATGCAGTCTAGATACTTGGATAACCAAGTTTTTTCTTCTTTCCTGTCTTGCAGTCATGTGGCAGACACTAAATTACTTCTTCATATTTACTACGAGACCAATGCACCGATAAAAAATCATGTTTCACAAGCATTCTATACCAAGATGCATATAGTTGTGTGTAGCCAAGTTGCCACACCTGCAACCCATGTAATGGTAGTCGCAATGGCCTTTATTGGAAAAATTCTGATTTCTCCAATAGAAATATGACTTCCTAATTTATGTGCTCTTTGCACGCAATAGGTATGGACATAATCTTTAATAGATAAAGAACCCATGCCATGGACCGAGCCTTTTAATTTCACAGCCACTCCGCGACGTAGTAAACTAGTGATAAAGTAAATATATTCCACGGTGATTTCTAGTGTTTCACCTTGAAGATCAAATACCCCTTGTTTGCGATCCCAATACCTTACTAATGTTTCCAAGAGTATCGGTTGAGCCATCATGTTTGTCATGCAAAATAATTTGAGTAATCCACACCGGCATAGTGCATTTAGAGTCAATGGGTCATGTATAGCTTGTCTATCCATGTTCTCGTGTTCCCTTTCTCACCATACAATTATCATACCTACAATTTTGCATTCATTTTGATCAGTGTTCATCTTTTTCCTCGTGAACTATAGGAAATACATGTACAAAGCATTGCAATTTGTGTGTCACAGATATGTGGAAGCTTGTCCACTAGCGTTTTTCTGTGAACACGTGAGTCCACAAGCCTCCACCCATGTGTGAAGTTACACACTTATAACCTAATCAAAACATCCAAAAATTACACTAAAAGCACATAAAAATGGCATTAAAATGAAGGATGCAGAGAGATTGATTACCTGCAACTCGCGGTTTTGGAAATGGTCCACAGTTTTGATCACAATTTGCAGTTGAAGATATAGGTCCTTTTTTATCCACTCTAAGGTAAATTTACAAATAACTTTGTTTTTTACCCTTTTGATATTATTTGTGGTAAAAAAATTCAAATGTTTACCCTCTTTTATATAGTTCTATCACATTTTTTATTATAAAATTAATGTTATTGGGTTTTTTCCTAGGTCATGTTGGTCAAATTATTTTTCATGTTCTCTTCACATTTATGGATGAAAACATTACATATTGTATCCTAGCATATAGGATAGGGTGTCGTCATCTTTCATTTTTCACTTATACTTTACTCCATCTTATGGTGTAGGACCCACTTTTTCTCCATGGACTACGAATTTCAACTTCTTTATACCCTTCAATTGTCATTTTTTTCTATGGATTAGAACCTCTTCTATATGGGACACCCTAGTTAGAACCCATGTTGTCATCATGGCCCCCAGGCTACAAGTTTTTAGTTTCTTATATGCAAAAATAAGAGCCTCATACTCTTTTTCTTCAGTTGACTACCCTTCCCATCAGGCTCCCATCATACGAAGTTACCTTTAATATCTTGTGAGACTCCTTAAATATGACAAGATTGTTGAGATAGTTTGTTTCTTCAAACTCATTAAAGGAATCAAAGTAACATCCACATTGGTATAAGTCGAACTCTTTTCTGGACCATGTGGATTACTTACAAAAAAGGAATACTCTAGTTCATTGTGGCTACAAGAGTATTCCCAGGTATAGTTTTATATCTTTTTCGAGATTGGGAGACTAAACTTACAAAAAAGGAACTTGTTTGAGATGACTTTTTCTTTTTTGTGCTCTGGTTTACAACATGAAAAATATTCTGATCGTTCTTCGTGTTATTTTCATGCTTGTTAAACTTTAGGAAAAACTACATCAAGTTTACTATTTGTTTCCCCATATTTGCAAATCAATGGAACAACATGAGTGACCTTGCTTTCCTTCACACTCGTTAAACTAAAGCTTTATGATTTTTTTTTAAAGAGAGTCAATATGGTGATAGTTTAACCCTTTTTCGGACCTCGGTAACTAAATAGGAAAAAGGAATACTTTAGTTCTCCTAAGCATTAGAGGAATTTTGGGATCTAAAATGGGCCTCCTAAGGAAAATAATAAAATAATAGTTAAAATAATAAAATAATAGTTAAAATAATAAAATAATATTGATTANAGGCTAAGAGATTTCTCCTCTGGATTTTATATACTTTTTTGGACTTTAGAGACTAAATTTATCAAAAAGTCCCCCCTTAGAGTCTTCTTTATCATTTTCAAACTCTTAAATTTTGAAAACACCGTCGATAATTCACTAATTCTGGATTTTAAAATCCACAGATCAATGTTTTATCAATCATTATTCTCTCTCTTCTTTGAGCTTGCTTAAAATGAAGAAGTTCCCAAGTTTGCTTTCTTGGACTCGTTAAACCTCTACAAGAAATATATTCTTTAAAAAGAGAAAGGGAAGGGAGTGATCCCTGAAATTCATCAGTCGCTTGGAAACAAGTTCACATTTTCCTTGAACAAAGCACCAGTTTAAGTCTATCAACAATCGAGTTCTAGTTTTTGGCCTTTAGGTTTCATCTTGATCTTAAATTTATTACTCCTTTGATTGGTTACTCTTCCCATCATATGGAGAATATATTAATCTCTCCTACATTGTAGATTTGTATCATTGATTTCTTTGAGTCTAAATCTACTTGATTCACTTTCATGTCATGCTCATTGTTCAAGGATATTTAACCTATGTCATCCATTCTGCAGTTTGCCTTGACTTTTCCATGTCATCCATCACTGAAATTGATCTATGCCATCTCATTTCATAACACTCTAGTCTACTAGTTTACTCATGTGAGCCGTTGAAGGATCCATTAATGCCTTCCTTCTCATAAGTCCTTTCCCATCTACTTCAGCTAATATTACTCTAGGAAGAAGAATTATAGTTACATATAGTACCTTATGTTCGACTTTTCAGTCATGGTGGTCTCCCTTGCGTTTGTTATCGGTTCACCTTCTAAACCGGTAGTCCAGCGGTATCCTCCATGTTTGACTTCAACTCACTTATTCACATGGTTAGGACTCGTACTATTGATTAGATTTGGATGAAGACCTTAGGTTTTCAGCTGATAAATCCTAAGTTGTGCAATATCATGCCATACTTTGTGACATAACTCCAGCTTTGAATATCTATATTTGTACTTGTGTGGCTACAATCCACTTTGTAAACACTTCGTGGCCATTTGGTCTTTCTCAAATGATGTATATGTATAAATCAGATCTATATTATATTAGATCTAGTGTTCCATATTATTGAACATGGCATCCTATCAATGATGATATTGTAAAATGACCTCTTATTTGTCTATTTCAGGTACTCTCTTGCAATTTTTATTTTAGGTCCTCTACGTTCTTCTTTTTTAATGTAATGTATTTTTGTCATCATGTCTCCTCTAACCTCACACATTAGGGGGCATATGTTATCCATCGAATCAACATTTCTCCATCCGAGTGACAATACTAACCGTTTTGTCACACAAAAGGACAAATTGATTGAAGAACCAATTTTCTATATATAAACATGGTCTTAATCATTCATTATTTACTCCAACTTTGCCTCTTTTTGTTATGAGCTTAAGGTATACATTCATGCGAAAAGTGTAGTAACTCATGTTTTACACATGAGTTGAGTGTGTGCAACTAGCATTTTTATCCTAAAAGTTGTACACGTGATTTTTCTAAGGGAAACTCGTGTGTTACACGTAGGTTGTACTTGTCCCACTTGTGTGTCCCTCGAAATTCATTAAAAAAAATAAAAAGAGATTACTTAGAAGGTGGTTGAATTCGATATTGTAACCTCCCCACCTTCCCTAACTGCTTCAGCCTTATAAATTCTATTCTCATTTGATCATAAATGAATGAGATAGGTTAGGAGAAAGGGAGATACCACTTGATTTAAAGTTATGCTGGAGGATTTTTGTTAGAAAAGAGGAACAATGAGACCTAGGTCTTGGTTTCAAGAAGTTCATGTCAAATAAAGGTATACTTGCAATTGTTTCAAGCTACTTGATTAATAAATATTTTTTCCCTTTCCACTAAATTGTGTACACTTTTGATCTTGAATGATTTATGTTCATAGATTTGATTTCAATGTTAAGTTTTAGTCTTTTGATTATACATGTTTTAGATTTATGACAGTCAAAAGTGCTTTGAGAAGGGTATTTTCTCTTTCAAGTCTTGGAGCGGCATATTGGAGATTGGCTTGAAGGGAACACAAAGCTAGGACCAGCCTTCGGAAATAAGGTGTATAATCTCAATCTTTCAAACCTTGTTTCTTTCTCTTATAGAATTTGGGCTTGGTTTGGGTCTAATTTACAATTGTTATAGTATGAATATAACCTAGTATGTTGGTGACCTCCCTAACCTCAGTCATAAGAGTAATTATAAAAAAAACAAAGAGCATCCTCTCCCTTTTCTTTCTCTCCTTTTATATTTTTCTTGGCTTAGGAAAGCGGTTAGGGTTTATTTTAATTCCTCACATTTCTTGAATATCATAATTATTGTTCTTCTCAAACTTATTTATCTTTCCTTTGTTTAATTTTTAATTACCCTCACAAGTAAAAATTTCTTAGTAAGTTGGTCTCTCTTTTCAACAAGTTATCCCATGGCCAGTTGGTAGAAACATTTATAAATAAACTACCATTAATCACATAAAGTGTTATTTGTTCATGATGCCTTGCATCATACATAGGTCCAAGTCTCATGACTTATTCAAAACATAGTTATATACAAGTCTTCTGACGTATTAATTAGGGATAAACTCTTAGGATGTTACAAATAGTAAAGTTGTTTGAAGATCTTTTTGGATTAGTTATGTTTTTTTGGGAGGAGGACTCCTTTCTTGTAACTTTGATTCAAATTATGAATAACAAGTTGCAAGCTTGTTTTATTTAAAAAACTATATGTATAACAAGTTGCAAGCTTCTTTTATTTAAAAAACTATATGTAATATATTTTAATAGCATTTATTAAGTGAAATGAAATAAGAATATTTCAAAAGGATATTGCAATAAATACAAGTGAATATCAAAATATAAATTTATTTTAAATTTTGATTGTATAAAAAAATTAAGTTTAATTCAAAATTTAAATGTGCAGTGACATTATCAAAATTTATAATATAATTTAATATATTTATGAAAAGTTCAACATGTCATTCAATCAAATTTTTTTAAGGAATACTCAAATGAATTTCAATTAAATTTAATGTTGATTAGATACCAATTTTATTGTATGTAAAAATAAATGATTTCATATAAATAATTCACATAAGAATGTATATAAATATATTTTAATTATGTAATAAGAAATGTATATGTGAATTGATTGAAATTGATATATGTTTACACATACAAAGAGATAGATATAGAGAAAGATTTATTAATATGTATTGAGATATATGTATACATTCAATTCAAAAGTGCACATATCAGACTAACCGACTCTTCGGATGAACTTATTTGGGCTCATGCGGCACATGGACAATATACACCCAAGATTGGTTATCAACAGTTAAGCTTCACAACACATCGAGAAGACACCCCTTGGTGGCAGAAAGGTATTTGGAAGCTAAACTTCCCTCTAAAAGAAAAAACTTTTCATGTAGTGTGCTCTCGCAAATAAGATCTCAATTTGGGACAAAATGAAAAATCTAACTTTGGAAGGTTCGGGATGGTGCACTATATGCAAAAATGATGAATAAAACACCACACATCTTTTTGTTTCTTGGCCCTTCATAAAACAAATTTGGAATGTATTACTCAAACTCTCTTAAACACAAACCTGGTATGGAAAGGCCATAAGCTAGAAGACACTTGGAACTATTGGACAAAGTCAAACAATTTTGCTCCATTGAAAGCTCTATCTGTCATACACATTTGGGGTACTTGGATAGAAAGAAAATCAGCCATCTTTCAGGACAAAGAATCCTCACCCGATATCATCGCAAGACAAGGGATGGATATTATGTCTTATTTTCCTCAATCCAAGGACACCCCAGCAATTCATATCATTACTGAGGAACAGATAAATTTTACACAGCCAACGGATTATTTTACGGCGCCTCTCAAGATCTTGTTTGTGGGGAGGGTGCAACCCTTTTTCTATCTCACCACCATCATTTCAAACTACAAATGGGATTGGGGAATGGAACCAATAATTTTGCAAAGTTCCTAACACTAAATCTCCTTCTATGCTTTTCCCCAGGGAAAAAACTGCAGAAACATTCATATCTTTGGGGATTAAATGGTTGTAATCAACTGGGTTAATAAAATTCAAAAGTGCAGAAATATAAATCTCAGTCTAATATTTGACGAAGTTTGCATACTTATGGAAAATTTTGACGTCATATCTTGTCGTCACATGTACATGGAAAGAAACATAGAAGCGGACAAGATCTCCAAAGAAGGGATAAAGATGGACCAGGGATCCTGGAAGATATTGGAAACAAATACATGAGAAGTCTATGGGTACTACTGCAAACACTTTATAGAGATTCTGCACATGTAAAAACTTTAAATTTTTGTAGCCACTTTCTCATAAAAATATGCATACTTTTTCATAAGAGATCTTATTGGCAGATATATGAGATATTTTTTATGGCTCTTCTTTCTTATGACTGAAAATACATAGAAGCACTGAAGAAATGAAAAAACTTTTACTGACAAAAATTCACAAAATTTCATAGAGCTACAAAACTTGTTTTTTTGTAAATGTATGCATACATACATTTTGTAGATATAATTTCAATACTTTTAATAAAGTTACAAAAAAAAATGATATACATTCAAAATATTAAAATAAATCTTTTTATAACTATAATAAATATAAGTTTCAGCAATAATTCATTTAAAGAAAGTATATTCCAAATAACATAAATAAAATAGATCTACTTTTATATATTTAAATCATAAATTTATATTTAACTATATTTTTATATTTATTATAGTTATAAAAACACTCATTCTAATACTTTTAATTTATTATAGTTATAAAAAAACTCATTCTATATATAATTTTTTCCATATATCAATTTCAATCCATTCACATGTAATTTTCTTATATTTATAAATTTTTATTAATAATCTTTTAATTTAAAAATATTATAAATATGTTAAAAAAAATACTAAATAAATCAATAATTTTAAATATGCCTGTTATGAATAGGCTGATTGGATATGAATATAATTATGATTTTTGATATTTAAAAGAATATATCCACCATGACAATTACATTTATATCTAATCATCCTCTATATAACATGTAACATGCATATTTAACAATTGCATTCATATGTAATCATTTTATATATATATATATATATATATATATTAAGAAAGTATTAATAAAGAATTAAATTTTGATATAAAGATTTTTTTTTAAATATAATATAAATAATAATCACAAATTAAAAATTAAAAATTAAAAATAACATACAAATAAATGGTAATCAATAAAACTTGGTATTAAAAGTTATTGATATAGATAAAACCAAGTCATAATAAAAACAACAACAAACCAAAACAATTTTCATAATATTATATAGATAACCACTATTTGATTCATATCCTAAAATAAGATTGTTAGTTATAAACTTTTTAATTCAAATAATGTTTTATGAACTATTTTTATCTCAACAATATTAAATTATATATTAAACCTGCATAGGTCTATTTTAAAAGAGGATTTACCAAAAGCTCACAAGCATCCAATTTCTATAGATACAAACATTTTTTAGAATGTAAATCTTGAACAATATTTTAATTTATCTAATTTATGTATATATATGATTATAAATGTTTAAAATCTAATTTAACTCACATATTATATTTTATAATATTTATTAATTTTTTAACACTTAAAAAAGTTACACATCACATCTTTTACTAAAATATAGAATATACCTTTTAGAAGCCATAAAACTAAAATTATTTATAATATATATCAAATAATAACATTAATACATAACTTTAAAAAATATTAATAATATAATCTTTAAACATTTTAAAATAATTTATAATTATAAACAAGTGAAATAGCAGCAATGCTGCTTATACCTGCCTCTAAGAAATATTTAAATGACAAGTAAAAGTTTAATAAATATGTTTAAGTTTTTAATGTTTTTAAAATAAATTTCACTAAAAATATAATCCACCTAGTCTCTATAAGCATCATATTTTTTTTTTGTTAAAATATGTAATTTTTCAAATATATTTATTGTAGTTAAATTATATAAATTTAATAACTAATATTTATAATTATAATTTTAATAATTTTCATATATATAGTAAAACCAACGAGAAATACAAAAGACAATAGGCTGGTCAGACATTTTTGCTGCAAAAGCTTCAAGTTTGTAAATTAAAATTTGTCGTCAAAACATTTTCCGTTTCTTTCATTGAGCGCCAAAAGAGCTGTGCCACGTTTGATTTATGTGTCGATGTGCATGCAAATGACACGTGGCTGAATACTGGGAAGGCTTCTGTCCATTGCCTGTTACAGCCAGGAGGTTGGCTGGCCAACGCTCTTGAGGTTTGGATTTGTTTTTGAGTACTTGGATCTCTCGTCGAACAACTTCTCTGTTTCGATTCCGAAAGGCATTGGGAAACTGCCACAGCTTCAAGTACTGAACCTGTGCTGCAACCTTCTGAACGAGACAATCCCAACATTTCTTGGCAATCTCAGCAGTCTGGAGCAGTTATTGCTTGCATACAATTATCTTTTTGCTCCTGGAGTGATTCCTCCTCAATTGGGTTATCTATCAAAGTTGCAGAATCTATGGGTTCCTAAATGTAATCCGGTGGGAGAGATTCCAGATTCTATTGGCAATCTGGCGGCTTTGAGAAACCTGGATCTGTCCTGGAATCAGCTCTCGGGAACTATTCCAGAGAGCATCACAAAGTTGAATCAAGTAACACAGATTGAGCTCTATCATAACAACTTATCAGGAAGGATTCCTGAGAACTGGTCTAATATTAGTTCTCTCAAAAGCTTTGATGCCTCGACAAATATGCTCAACGGGACCATTCCTGAGAAGCTGGCAAAATTGCCACTTTCGTCTCTGAGTCTATTTGAGAATAATTTGGAAGGAAACATCCCGGAGGATGATTGGGTATTCTCCAAATCTCTTTGAGCTAAAGCTGTTTTCGAATAACTTGATTGGTAACTTGCCTGCGAATTTGGGCAATTTTTCTGGCCTACAAACATTGGATATTGTAGGAAATCAACTGAGTGGCACGCTGCCGCCGGATATCTGCAAGTAAGGAAAGCTGCAAACTCTCAATGTCTTTAACAATAACTTCTCCGGGCAGGTTCCCTTGAAATACAGTGCATGTTTAAGCCTCGAAAGGGTGATTATGCACAACAATAAGCTCACGGGACAAATACCCAGTTCATTCTGGGGTCTCCCTCATGTTTGCCTGCTCGAGCTCAGTAACAACAAGTTCGAAGGCGTTATTTCGTCTAAAATTAGGAGTGCGAAGAATCTGTCATCGCTCTTGTTATCAAGTAACCGTTTTTCCCGTAGCTTGCCTTCTGAAATTGGGCTGCTGGCTAATCTTTCTGTAATTAACGGCAGCAACAATCAATTCATAGGGCCTCTTCCAGCCACTTTGGGTTCGCTGAATAAATTGAGTAAGTTACATCTCTCAGAGAATCAGTTCTCCGGTAGCCTTCCTACCGACATACTGTCATGGAATCAAATGGTAGACCTAAGTCTGTCAAATAACAGATTCTCGGGCCCTATTCCTAGAGAGCTAGGGGAGCTTCCAGTTCTTACATATCTCGATCTCTCTGTCAACTCCTTGACAGGAGCAATCCCTCCTGAATTGAGCAATTTGAAGCTTAATATCTTCAATCTTTCGGATAATCAGTTGACAGGCATTGTTCCTTCTGCTTTCAACCTTAGTTTTTATAACTCAAGTTTAATGGGCAATCCTGGGCTTTGTAGCAATGATGGTCTTGAAGGGCTCAAGTCCTGTTCTGACATGGAGGATGGCAGAAGAAGGAAGTGTAAAAAAAGTTGGGCATGGCTGCTCCCAACATTGTTTGCTTTGGTCGGGGTCATTTTTGTGTTGGGACTTGCCTGGTTTTACAGACAATACCGTCAATACAATAAAGCTAAACTTAAAGATTTGTGGCGAACCAGTAAGTCTCCCTGGATGCTGACCTCATTTCACCGATTAGGTTTTAGAGAATTTGAAATTCTGGATTGCATAAACGAGGAAAATGTGATTGGAAGTGGTGGATCAGGAAAAGTATACAAGGCCACACTTGGGAACGGAGAGCTATAACAGATGGCAATATAACAGATGGCATAATTTTTATTTTTTTAATTTTATCATTATGATGTCATCTTGCCACATGTCAACTTAAATCCAGATACCAAATCCCAATGTCGACATCATCTCTGATCCACCAATCAGCTGTTTAGAAAAATAGTTTTTTAACAAAATTAAAAAAAATATTTTGCAAACCCCTAAGTCATACTTTGGAAAACAGGTTTTAATTCTTTATAAGTGCCTCAAAAGACACCAACTAATACCCAAAGTCAAAGGAGTTTGACTTCGATCGATTACAATATACCTGCTGAGGCAGGTATAATAAATATATACATAATTCACTTAAACATTCTAATTTAGAACCTTAATTCCAATATAAAAAACTTACACTTGTGAAAATTCTTAATAAATCTATTTTAAATAATTCGTTATATTTACATTAAATTTGGTATAGATGTTAAAATATTAGTGGGATAAAAGATAACTAAAACGCTGGCTTTTGAGGAGATTTCTTATAAAAACAAGTTAAATTTTTTCTTAAAAATGTTATTTTTATAAATTTGAAATTTTACTAATTATATTCGATGATTTTAAACTAAATTTTTAATCTTAAAACTATCTAGATAGCTAAAATTATAATTTAAACACTTCAAATCAAGATTTAGACGAAAATGTATAAATAAAAAATAAAAAGATTCTCCAATTCCTACTGTTTTTTGGAGGAGTTTTGGTTAACGCTTATACTACTCCGTTAAAATATTGACATTGAACATGTGACCATGCTTTAACATGCTTAATAAATCAGTATTTAAAATAAATCTATATTTATATTAAATAGTGTCTATTTTCATAGAAAATTGCAATAAACAGGCAAAACAAGAAAGTTAGCCGAATAAAAACAGATATATAGGTTCATTCACACATACTTCCAGGTTGGCATTTTCATTACTTTATGTATGATTTAGAATATCTGGACAAACCTAGAATTTTCTGCAGAGTCTCAGGTTCCATTTTTTTTGACCATGGGAACAGCAACCTCCCAAGGATATATCCAACAGCCCGCAAGTCAGATATACCAGAAACTTGTGACTTAGCAAAGGCCGAGACGTCCCAGTACCACATCCACGGAGTTGGACACCTATCCCAGGGGAGTCTCAGGTTCCATTACTTTATGTATGATTTAGAATATCTGGGACAAACCTAGATTTTTCTGCAGAATAGATGCGCTGTGTGCCTTGATTAATCATAGAGTAACACAACTCTGGTTGTAGCCAACCCAGAGGTTCTCAGTTTTAATAGGGAAAAGGACAAAATATTCTGAGATAGCATCTGTGGAAGAGATATAGCCCTGTGTAGTGTTTATGGTGCTGTACCAGCCACATATTACAAAAACTACCAGCAGAATATTTAGGGAAATGGGTCTATCTATTTGATAGCAATCAGTAAGTACCTAACAGCAGAATATTAGAATATTTATCGTTAAATTGAAAGACTATTTGGTTTCTTCGATCCAGGTTGGTGTATAACGTCTGCATGGTGTATAAAATTTGTCTAATTCAATAAGTTTGCACGCCGATATAAAGTAGCTTTTCTATTTCAATCTACATAATATTCATTACTCTACGTGCATGATGCATAATCTTTTGTCTATTTCAATTTATATAATATTTATTACTGTTCTGTTAAATATAAATACTTTGCATGATGTATAATCATTTGTCTATTTCAATTTATATAATATTTATTACTGTACTGTTAAATATAAAATGTTCCCTGCCCAGCTCAGCTCAGCTCAGGTGCATTGAGGAACATGCTGGACAGCTCAGTTCTGATGCTAACCAATATCAATTGAAATGCACTAAGCATATACCAATAATCAGTTTGCTGACTATATAATGTTCCCTGAACCCAATTGTTACAGCTCAGTTCTGCTGCATTGACGGAATATCTACCCCAATATAGCATCTGGTTTTGGTGTTGCAGAAGCGAAAGATAAAAAAACCAGAAGATTATTTAAGGGATAAGAGAATCGATATCTTTAATAAAAAATTCAGTGGGGCTATGTATTTGGTAGCAATCCATACGCACTTTACAACAAAATATTAAATCTCTCTCTGTATATTAGTACATGTATCATATGATATGTTTAAATGTATTCTGTTGGACAGCTCAGTTATACTGATTCAATCATCTACCCCAAAATCAATTGAAATATAAAAAGTAAACTAATAGTCTATTTGCTGACAACATATTGTTCTCTTAGCCCAATTATTAAGCCTGATGGACATATCAGAGTCTGCTGATTGATGCAGTGAAGGAAGGAATAGTCAAGTTTTAAATTTGTCCTGGCACGGTGCTTTAAAAAGGCAAGTTGACCATTAGAACTTGTTCTGTCTTTTTCCCTGCCAATTAAAAAAGCTCCATTAAAGGGTTAAAGCTTGGAATTTTGGCAAAAGTGCGTTGGCCATCTGACATCAACTCCAAAACCGATTGCAGTCACTTTATTGTGGATTCGAGAATTTTATGGTCTTGTTAAACTATCTTAAATTATGATTGTAATTTATTTATTGCTTTTTTTTCCAATGTGTTTAATGGTCATTATGTAAATGGAAACTTGATTGAAAAAATGTGTCATTTTTCCAAGACCCTCAAAATCTTCGGTGGATTTCTTGGCTTCACATGTTACTATAATAAGTTTATTTAGAATTATGGTAAAATTGTTACTCCTATCATCATTTTACTAAAAAGGAATGTTTTCATTGGATTGGGAAGGTTGAACAAGTTTTTAGGTTTTAAAAAATACTTTGTGTAACATACAAGTCCTTGCCTTACCATCCAAAAAAGCCTTATAAACACAAGAGAAGGCATAAATATCATGTTTTCAAACAATATAGCAAACCCCATCACAAAAGGTTTGTTAAGCGCCCAACTGATAAAAATGATAAAGAAACATGTTTTATTTGCGGCCAAAAGGGCCACTAGGCAAACAAATGTCCAAAGAAGAAGTCTAAACCTAGACTAGCTGCCTTCTATGAAAAATTAGATCCCAGATGATGGGATCTACCTTCTGACGATGAGTTGCCCTCTGGCGAAGTCATCTTCTTACCGTCTGATGCATCTAGTGCATCTAAAGATTCTGAGTCTGAAACTGAAAAAGCTGCTCTCCAAAAATTTGCTCTTTCATCTTCGTATTCAGATTCAAATTCAACACCAAATTTGGGAGGGTTTGAGCCTCCAGATTAGGATTTCTCATTGTACATGTTCTCGCTGAATAAGCCACAGAACATTGAAAAACAGATTGCTGCCATTGACATGCAGTTATCAAAAACCCTAGCCTTTGAATACATGCTAAGGGCATCATTAAAGGAAGAGAAGAAGTAATTGCTCAAGCAACTTGAGCAAGACAAAGGCAAAGGTAAAGTAAGTCATGTCACTCCTGCTATGTATAACCCTGTTGAACTTTATAAAGGCTATCCTAATGACCATGAAAGTAGACAAAGTTACAAGATAGACAAAGAGAAAATGTTAAGATTGCAAGTCAGAGAAAAACAACAACAGTCTCTATCACACACACATTATACTAATTAATACCATATATATATAAATAATTCATAATATCATATATTACGATATAAATAATTAATATATATATACCTACAACACTATATACATATAATAAAATTACATATACACAACATACATATACACTAATAATATTCAACATATTAATATAACATACATTATTAATTTATATATTAATTATAATATTACATATATATACAACTATCATTATAATATATATAAAATTAACATATATAATACAAAATAATACCATATAAATATAAACTACATACAAACTTTAATAACACCTTAAATATAATAATACTAAACTTATAAATAACATTAATATTCATATATCAATATATCATATACATAAATAACATAAATAAACAAATTAAACATAACCATACATACTATATAACACACAATAACATGTATTTTATACATAATAATACATACACTATCCAAATATATACATATAATTATACATATATAATTAAAACAATATCACATACACAATTATACTTAAAAATACACTATATATAATTACTAATTACATATAATATAAATATAATTAAATATATTCTTCAATACTTCAATATCTATATATTTAAAAAATCATATATTTACATTATATGAATAATTAAATGTTATATTTTTGTGTATATGTATATTATATATAGTATATATGTATTGATAATGTATATATTATGTTGTAGGTGGTATTATATGTTATATATATTTATATGTTTGATATATATATATATATATGTTAGATGTGTATATATGTTTAAATGTATTATATAAACTTAATATATGTTTAAATGTATTGTATATATGTGTAATAATAATATATGTATTAATATTAATAAAATATATTATGTGTGTATGTATTATGTGAAGGTATATTATTATATTGATTAACTAAGAATAATATATATCATATTATATATAACATAATTTAAACATATAATTCATATACAATATACTATAACATAACAACATAAATAATATATATTAATAATAATTTGTATATACACCTAATAATAACACAATAATAATAAACCGATAATAAATATATATACATATACAATACATATTACTATTTATTTATTAATATATATATTAATACATATACATATACCTATAATATTTATACATATCATATAAATCTACATTTTATTATACTTATATAACATAATAATATATAACACATATATATCTACCATACAACATTACTATGAAATATTCAAATTACTACATATACATACATATAAATTAAATAATATATATATATTAAATTAAATTATCATATATATACATATCTAAATGATAACTAAATTATATATCACACACTATATATATGTCTGACATATACCATAACGCCTATAATTATAATATATCAACTAAAACCATAAATACACAACTACATATATACAATAAATATACCTAATAATATATACTAAATTCACATATACTATTTATAAACACATAATTCAATAATACATATATCATCATATATAAAATTAATACATAACTACGAATAATACATATAATATACAATAATGAACATAATATTTAACATAAACTATAATATCAATATAGTAGTTATTTATTATATGTATTGTAACCATTTAACTATATAAAAAAAATTATAATATATTATATTTTACACACAATATACATAAACAATATATAAAATATTACTACACTATATTATATATATAATTATTATATTAGTATTGTATGATATGTTTGTGTATGATAGATAGAGTATGTATTATAAATTAATTATTATATTAGTATTGTATGATATGTTTGTGTATGATAGATAGAGTATGTATTATAAATTATATATTGTATATATATAAATTATTATGTAAGGTATGATTGAGGTTAGATATGATTATATATTGATTGTAAAATTATTTGAATACCACCACCCCAAATGCATGCACAAAACGAGATTTATATGACAATGCACGTTTCTAACTTTGTGTTTGTCAAACCATCATACTACCTATTACCATGGTCACATACCACCTAATACACACTTTCATTTGTTTTCCACTTATGTTATATGGTCCAAACCTTGGTTATGTTGGTCTAACAAGGTTTTTGGGGGTTTTGGACTCATTAATGCACCCAAGCGCTCACATTCGATCATTCAGGAGACGCGTGGACTCTCATTAATAACACTTCAGTCCTTCGAGCACTCCCACTCCTTAAAACGGGGAATTGGTTTGACTAGAGGCACCCATGCATTGTATTTGAGTGTTTTTTTCTCTTTTGGACCATTTATTGCTTCCTAAAGCCACTCCCACTCACCCATGCACTCCAACATGCCTATCCTACCCTTATTATGTCCTAGCATGGTTAACCCACGTTCACATGGCCATTTGTGACCGTTTCAAGTGGTTTGGGAGCTCATTGGTCCACCTAGGGGGTTCGGGGTCCAATCTAAGCCTGCCACATGTATGCCTCCAATTTTCCTCCAAAGGCTAATGATTTTTACCTATTGTATTATAATTATGTTCTAGACGTATTTACTTGTTGGACAGTAATAGAAACTTCAGTTATTGGCACTATTCCTATGTGTTAATTTTGCTCTTTTCACCGTTTTTCTGTGGAGTTTGTGAAATTCTTGAGTTGTAAGGATTCTCTTAGCTCCTAGATCGTGATGTGAATGAAATTTTCACAGTGTTGGTTATATAGTAGCTTCCCATTATTATCCATGATTATGGAGGTACTGATTCTTAGATTATCCTCCTTAACTCCTATCTTAATTAATAAATCCTTCCTCAGATTCATACGTCCACCATCATCTGTATTTATTGTTTCCCATGTGAAATGAATTGTCCTCGTTCCTTCATCCGAAATAGAATTCATGACATATAAAGGGAAATACCCTTCTCAACATTATTCCTACCTATCCTCATAGTCCTTCCAAGTGTCAGGCATCCCACCGATGGGTTTTCTATTACTCGCAGGTGGTAATTTCATTACGATGGTTGATGTCATGAGTTACATTTTCTTTGCAACATTCCCTCATTGTCCCATTAGTCATGTTGTCTAACTTCTTGTCAGTTGTCAGGATAAAAGCATGAATTCCTTCGTTAGCTAGTGTGTCAACAACTTTGTTTCCTTCCCGTCTGACATGGTAGATGGAGATGTCTCTAATGTTCTGGAGAATCGTTTCCAACCACTCCAATATTTGTTCTAAGCATCAATTCATTGACAGCTTGGACCACGGGGTTCTGTTGAGAATACACCCAGCCATGGTTATCACAATTTTTGAATTCGCTTCAATAATTAATGGGAACCAACATTTGCTTTAGGCCATAATCAACCCATGTATCAGACCCTCCCTCCATTTCTTCCACATTATTTATTCCATAGACTAATCTGCCCCAAAAGGACTTCAACTTTCTACTGTGATATATGATTATTCCTCCAAACCCTGCCTCCCCTGGGTTACCCTTTGAGGCCTCATAAAAATTCAGTTTGTAGAAGATTGATGGTGGAGTCAACCAGTGGTTTGGACTCAGAGTTTCCTGGTGCCTACTTTTAGATGTTCCAAGACAAGGGAGTGAACCATAGATTCCACAGGCTTGGAGAATGTGGACTTCAGCACCTTGGGCCTACCAATATTTTTCTTCCCATGAATATAGATGGATGATTTTGAGAATTTCTAAGCATATGGAAATCCAAACTCTGTCGATGGTGGTCGAAGTGTCTTTGAATATTTTATGATTCCTTTCTTTCCAGATTTTCCAGACGATGAACCCTAGGAATAATTGCCACAACCTATTGATTATGGGATTTGTAAATTGGGTTTTCTACTAATTTCGCAGTGAAAGGTTTGGTTGTCCCCTGGCCTAGTTGGAGTGTTGAAAGGTTGCAGCCCCATGATCCCACAATTGGTTGGAGAAGGGACAAGAGTCCAGGATATGATCCATGTTTTCTTTAGCATTATGGTATAGACTACACTTGTAAGGCCCTTCAAAACCTCTCTTCTTTGTATTTTCTCCTGTAAGAATTTTTATTTTCTAGACTAGCCAAATGAAGGTAGTATTTTTTTTCCAAAGAAAATCTTCCCAAAGATACTTCTAATGTCTCTCAACTGGAGCTTTGTTGAAGCCTTCTTGTATTGTGCAAGCCTCCTTAATTATGAAATTCCACTGCATTTGAATGCCCCCAAGTAGCTTATATTTGTGTTCATGGAGTTGGATGCACCTGTAATGCAGGGAGTCAAGCAATGTCGCAACCTCCTTGCGTGGTGCAATCTGTTCCCACCCGTCCCATTGAGCCCATTCTCGGAATTCATGGTTGTTATCCCTTGGCTCCCAAAAGTACCAAACCTTTTTTATGTTGGTCTTCACATCCCTGTTGAAGGCATGGAGCCTCAATTGATTCCACTAGGTTGAGGAGTTGTTTCTAGGAATGCTCCCAAAAGAGGGTCGACTCACCATTTCTGATTACCGAGAAGCAATTATCCTAGATTAGCCTCCTCTCTTTCCAGGCCAAATTCTAGATATGGGAGACACCTTATTCTTCAGCTAAATAGATAAGATCCTTCTTATCCCATCCTTATTCATATTTGTAGTGCCACAATTTAGCCCAAGGTCCGGAGCGATATGTTAACCATCACCACCATATTTTTGCACCACCCATCAAATTCATTTTCTCAAGATCACGAATACCAAGGCCCCCATGACTCTTAGGTTTGCAAGCATTCTCCCATTTAACCAAAGCCCATTTTTTATGTTCACCACCCTCACTATAGAGAAAGTTTCTTTGAATATTATGAATTTCTTTTAGAATCCCCTTTGGGGAAACCATACTGAAAAATAGGTAAATAGGCATGGATTGGAGGACAGGTTTCACCAGCACCAACCTACTGGAAAATTTCAATGGTTAATAGGTACAATTTTCCAATATTTTCCTCATACTAACCATAACCTCCATCCATGATCCTTTACGCACTACAAACTCAACCAGTGGGGCACTAAGATA
The DNA here is from genome assembly GCA_001517045.1 of Pseudotsuga menziesii. Lineage (NCBI taxonomy): Eukaryota > Viridiplantae > Streptophyta > Pinopsida > Pinales > Pinaceae > Pseudotsuga > Pseudotsuga menziesii. Next base: position 160,172 of record LPNX010244824.1, read on the forward strand.
TTTAGATGGAAGAGAGGTCGCCTAAAAACCAAGAATCCAAAAAATGTTAGGCCTTGTTATCCTAGGAGTATTAAAAAAGAATAGCTGGGATTTTCTCTTGTTCACCTCCATGTCGGATGCTTCACCAAACTCTAGAAGATATCGGTTTATGGCTATAGCCTCTTGGACAGAAGGGTGATTCATCAACATCGTATCATCTACAAATTGTTGGTAGGTCTAGCATTCTGCTGCAAGGTGAATTTTTAACCCATATATTTCTTGACTCTCTTGCAATGCTTTGATTGTCCTTCCAAGACCCTCAGCCATAAGAACAAAAAGGAAGGGAGACAGGGGTCCCATTTCCTAATCCCTCTAGAGGGTTTGATGAGCCCCGTAGGGGTACCATTGATGGGGATCGAGAAGAAAATTGAAGATATTAGTTTCATTACCGAGCATATCCAGTATTCATGAAACCTAGACAGCCTGAGGACCTCTTGAATATGCTACCAATTTAATTTATTGAAGGCTTTTCCTATGTCCAGTTTAAGCATCATGCCAAGAATCCAAGAATATTTGAGAGAATGGATAAATTCATGCACTACAATATTCCCATCCATGATTTGGCAGGCTTCAACAAACCTTGACTGTTTAGGAGGAATCATAGTCGGTGGAAGAGGTTTAAGACTATTTCCTATGGATTTTGTGACTATATTGTAGATAACATTACATAAAGAAATGGGTTGATATAGCCCAGGAGAGTCCTCTCTCTCTTATTTAGGGATTAGAGTGAGGAAGGTAGCATTGAAATCTAAAAGGATGTGTTGTGTCCTTCTGGAGTCTTCAAAAAAATTTCAGACCTCCTCCTTAACCATATCCCAGAAATGGTGGAAGATATTAACTGTTAACCCGTCTAGCCCTGGGTCTTTTCCTTCTGCCATTTGTTTTACTGCTTCCTTGACTTCCTGCTGGAGAATAAGTTTCATTAGAAGGTCATTCTGGGAATTTTTAACCAAAGTGGGAATGTTCTGTGTGATGTGCTCGATAACCAGCCTCTTGTTAGGGTTGGGATCCGTCAGTATGTCCTGAAAGAAGTGAACTAGTTCCCCTTCTATTTCTTCTCTGGTTCATTCCCACTCACCATCTTCTTTCTTAAGCCTTAGAATCATATTCTGATTGTTGTGTTGTATTGTATCCCTATGAAATAATTTTGTGTTTTGCTTTCCCTCTCTAAGCCAGTTGACCTTGGAGTTTTGTTTCCATAGAATCTCCTCCATATGTTCTCTTTTGGAGAGATGTGAGAGAACAATCCCTTCCTCCTCTCTAAGAGCTGAGGAGTATCCTTCTTTCATCCACTTCCTTTTTATGTACTCAAGCATTTATTCCAAGAGGGATTTATACTCAAAGATATTTCCAAACTCCTCTTTGTTCCATTTCTTCAATTTGCTTTTGAGAGCTTTGAGCTTACTCTGGAACTGGTATGTGCTTTTTCCCTCTTCTTCCCCAAGCTCTTCCCACCAATGTTGAACCTTATTCCTGAACTCACGGTGTCCAATCCAAAATTTCTCAAATCTAAAGGGTTTTTTGAATTGGAATCCTATCCCACTCCACCATAGTCAGACTGACCAATGATTAGAAACTACAGATGGAAATACCAAGGAAGATATCTCTCTACACAGATCTAAAACTGAATCCAAGATCAGGATTGTGTCCAAACATAATGTAATGTGTCTGTCACCCCTTCATTTATTGTTCCAGGTGAAAACATTCTCTCTTGATATTACCTCAACCAGTTTCATGTCTTTAATGGAAGCTCTAAAGAGGATGATTTCCCACTCCAATCTATGTCTCCCACCTTCCTTCTCCTTTAGGGAGGTGATAAAGTTGAAGTACCCCCCAATCACCTAGTGCCTTTAATTGACCCAATGATGGATCCAATGAATCCCTCATTTTTCTAGGGAGCATGGGGGCCATAAGCATTAGTTAGGACACCTTTGATATGTATACCAACAATGTGAAATTCTACAAACAAGGAGTGCCTAAGAGCCATGAATCCAGATAAGGATATCCTTGTTGGATCCAACAAGATTATTATCCCACTAGGTTCCCTAGTTGCATCTACTCATATTCATTCACAGTGCCTCCATGTTTTTTTCCCTACCTCAATCAGGTGTTCCTAAAAGCAATTAGTTTCCTACAATAGCGTTATTGTTAGTTTCTCCTTCTAAACTTTCTTCCTCAAAAGCCTAATTTTGTGAGGGCCATTCAACCCTCTTACATTCCAAGTTATAATCTTCATTTATAACGTTATAAAAATTTACCTATAACAACCCTAATTGTAGGGTACTGACCCAATTCCACTAATTTAGTTCCTTCCTCTACAATTTAGGCGCGGTTGGATATCTTTCCTGACTTTTTGCTTGTCTCTGTCAATAGTTTTATTGTCCTTTGGAGAGATGGATATGATCCCTAGGGGTTTTGTGGATTTTTCTTCTATAATGGATTCTTTCAGTAGGGTAACTTTCTCTTGGGGAACAAACCCCTGATTTCTATCAGCACATGCCTTTTCTATGCCTTTGAGGTCAAGTTCTCCTAGATCCATGTCCTCCCCTTTGTCTTTTTTTTCCATCCCTTAGTGGGTTGTTCTTGGTTCTTCGATATTTTGACTTATCTCTTTGAATTGTCTTGGTCCCTTTTACTGTCATTAGGGTAATCTTCCTTCTCCTCCTACCTTTCCAGATTAGCTTCATTATCCTCTTGCTCCCCTAAAATCGCGAACTAATTGGAGGTTGTGGGTCATTTTTTGACCTCAGGGACTTCCTATCTTCTTGCTACCCTCTTCCTTGATCAAACCCTCACAAATCTCTAATTATCTACTTCTTTGTTTTGTTTGGGGGTTGGAGGAGGGGTATTCCATGGGAAATATCTATAAATATGCCCTTAATCATGACATCATCTGCATTGGAATGAGATCTACTTGTAATCCAACAGTTGATTCCATTTCTCACCCTCCCACATTAGGTTTATGGCTTCTGGGAGTGCTTTTTTTAGATTCATGTATACAAAGTTTCTTGCATAATTCAAGTATCATATAGCCTTGGTTTGCTCAGAAATATTAATGAAAGTTCCTAAGGTGTTTCCAATATCCTCCAGAATTTATGGATCCTAGTATTCTCTAGGAAAGGAGTACAGGTGAATCCAAACAGGGCGGTCCTCATATCTTCCATCTCTAGGTTGGATCTCTCCTTCCATGGCTTGAGGAAGAGGCCGGTTGATTAAAATAAATAAGGGCCTCCATCCAGAACTCGATTATGGTCTTCCATCCTAAGGAAGCTAATTGTAAAAAAATACTTCGACCCTAGGTATAGATCACAATGTCCCCTCGGATTCCATGTGGATTTTATCCACCAAACTATGGTTTCCTCTTATGGGAGTATGCCAACAAATTTCCATATGAGAGCACGATCCTTCATATATTGGATTTGATCCTGCAAGCTTGTTGATCATATTTGCATTGCATGGATGTGGTCTATCTTAGGTAAATAGTTTCTTGGTCACTGCCCCAGTGAATTACCCTTGATCTTATCTGATCCCTCTCCTCACATTTAATTCAGTTGGATCAAGATGTTGTCGATCCTCATTTCCTCTTTTGGATCCACGGTTGGGGCTGAAACCCCACCACCTTCTGCTACCTCCATTAATCCCCATCAATCCTTTGTCCTTCAAAAATTCCTGAAATCTTCTGCAAAGTTCTATGTATATGTTTTAGGACTTTCTTTAATATAAAAAATTTAGATGTTTCTTTTATAAAAAATTGTTTAGGAAGGAAAGTTATTCATTATAGATATTAGTTATTTCTTGAGTTGTTTGCTTTCTCCAACTAATGTGAATGTTGATAAGCTACTTTGTTCCATCCTACATGAATGAAATGATAAAATTCCAACATTGATTAACATTAAGAATGATTGTCACCCATCATACATCACTCACCAATTCTGATTTCCATTTCCATATAGAGTTATATTGAAAAAAAACACACCATCATGCACACATTCTTCTATACTTACCGTCTGACCCGAAATATTAGGCGCGCGTGGAATTTTGAATCACAAAATCCCAATTTTCCTTACCTTTTTTACTCCTGTGGGTCGTGCTTAAGTACAACACAACATTGTTTTCCTTTCAGGAATCTCGTTGTATCCCAATTAACGTGAATCCAGAAGTTATCAATTTTGGTAGGATCAAAGAAAAATGAGTTTTGAGTTCAGATTCCTGGATTATAAGTTATTAGTTTTTGTAGGATTAGAGAAAACAAAATTTTGAGATAACATTCATGGACAAGTTATAAGTTTTGGAAGGATCAGAGAAAAGGGAATTTTGAGATAGCATTCATGGATTTGAATGTGTACGTGTTTCAAGGATTGTAGAATCCAAATTCGAACAACTCGAAGCTCACATAAGGGATGAAAATTATGTCGATAGGAATTTAAATATTATCTCATATTTTGGACTTGTTTGAGTGGATCAACAAGATTAATCCAAGCGTAAAAACTATACAATAGGGATTCATTTTATGTTAGTCATATCTTATTATTCTTTTTGTTTCCTTGAAAAAACCTTTTTTGATATTCATTTTGAATAAAAAAAAGGATCATACATTTCATTCAGTTAATAGTTATTCCAACACATACTAGAATTTCTTACATCATACTGAAACAAAACTATAGCTACTGAATTTCTTGACTTTTGATTCAAGCTACAACGTACCCCACCAAAAAGAACTAAAGTACTATGAACTTATCCCAGATACTAATCCTTACTAAAATAACTGTCATAGCAAAAAACTACAAGAAACACATCAAAACCGAACCTTTAATCTAAAGAAACAAACCTTTCCATCTAAATTTTTTCCTTTATCACCTCTTGAAAATATAAAGCATCAAAATCACAAATTGCTGCCAATTTTGACAACCTGTCAGCTTCTCTGTTGAAGATTCTTGAAATGTGCATAAAATAAAGTTGGTTGAAGGAGTTTTTCAACAACGTTATCCTCCTTCTACACCACTTTTAAATTGACGACCTGCAAATTCAAATTTCCTTTTTCCCACTCTATTACAATATTGGAGTCTCTGTTGATAATCAAAGAGTCAATTCCACATTTCCCAACAAAGAAGAGAACCCCCGAGAGTCCAAGAAGTTATGCTTGTGTTACTCACAGCATCACCTCCCATCCACAGATTAAAAAAGTGTTGATTGTTTAGTTTCAACACCATTCCACATCCACATCTCCCTTGCTTCAAAGAACCATAAAAAAAACATACAACTAAAAGAGGAGAAGAGATAGGTTTGTGTACCAATTTTTGAGATGTTTTCCCCTTAACACCCACAAATTCTTTATAAAGAGAAATGATTTTTGTACTGGAAATACTGACATTTGGACTGACAGTCTCAAATAAATCCTTGTTCTGAACCTTCCAAATGTGCCAACAAATTAAAATAGGGAGGATTCTGAAGGTTTTATCTTTTTTATACCAAATGTTGAAGCTATCATGTAGAGCTCCTTCACCCCATTCAAACATCATATTCAAATCCTCTGCAACAATGGCCCAACCAACTTTGCTGAAATCACACTCTATAAACAGATGATCAACATACTCATCCCCTCTTTTACAGATAGGGCATAAACCTGGGCACAACCTCCCTCTTTTTCTTAAAGTTTTGCCAAGTTAAAATTTTATTTTTCATGAGCAACAAAAAAAAAACATTTCACTTTTAAAGGAAGAGACCACTTCCACAATTTGATGTTCCACCAATTGAGATTGCATGTGGATAGGGACTGAACAATTGCATAATAAGCCTCTTTTGTTGTAACCTTCCCATTTTCCTTATTCCAAGACCAAATAAGTTTGACTTCAAGAGCTAAGTCTTATTACTACCACATTAATCCCCTATATCTACTAGTGGAATAGTAGGTGGTTCTCTGTCTAAAGTTGAAACTGTTTAATCAACTCAATAGGTTTCATCTCTTCTCTGAGTGGGTGTAAATGTTTAGAAGGTTTCATCTATTTAATCTATTGGTTTTTAATCATAAATTTAACTGGATTTGTGGAACCTGCAAATAACGGGTATTTTGTGTCCACCCTTATTAGTATTATTAATGGATTAATCCTTGTCCCAACTCTTAATATGACCTTTTCATGTTTTTGGCTTTGTATCTTGTTATGCATTTATGCATATTGATTAAGATTTAAATAAACTTCAGTTAAAGAGTGGTTAAAGAAAACCTTAACAATTTGTTTTTTTTTTAATATCAATTTTTGTTTTTTGTTTTGTTTATTAAATAGTATTTGGTTTGTGCTTATATTAACTCTAAGAATATGGTATGAATAATATATATATAATTATATATTATGAATAATAGATATAAAATTCTATGTTTTAGCTTTTGTTTAACAGCTACATGTTTTTACAAAATTAAGTGGTTGGTTGCACCACTTTACTTGTGGTTATGCTAGTGATATAATAAATTTAATAACCATTGACCAGAATTTAGAAGAATTGTTCCAATCTCACAGAAAGGATGATAGTGATATAATGAATTGAATAATATTTGATTAGAATTAAGAATAACCAGCTAACTTGCATGTGCAGAAGCTTGTTGCGCAGTTTAGTTTCGATCCAGATTGTTGCAGTTATCAAGGTTAAGGGATTGAATCCTGCCCCGTAAAGGAGAAGTATTCGAAGATACATGGTCGAATTTAAAAGGACAAAATCATATATTTACGCCGATAGGCGTATATATCTCATATTTGGGATTTGGACTTGAATAGTTAGCGGATCATTAAGATTCACTAAAAGTTGACAATTGTATGGCTGCGATTTGTTTGATCATCGTCTGATCTTTAAATTTATTTATTTAGTAGTGTGTTTAAGATTAGTTATATGTTGTGATCGAACTGGTGTAGATGGGTGTGGCTGATCCTGGGTTATTGTAGTTTATTCTGCAATGTGGCAGGATGGAGTCATTCCGCATGGTGGAAGTTACTAACTATACATATGGAGAACTGCCATTGCAGTGGTGGAGGTATTTATCCTAAAGTCTGCTAACTAGACTACGGTATAGTCGTTTTCGGGCACCTCAACAATCAAAGACAATTTTTTAGGGTTTTTGGATAACAATGTAAAAATTAGATAAGGTAAAGACAATATACAGAGACACAATAATCTTAAAACATCAGAATATAAATGTATAAAGACAATATTTTGCAAAATGAATCACAGTACATCTTTTAAGTCCAGGAGATAGGTTTCAAAACATACAAATACAAGTAATAAACAAACAGTTTATCATTGCAACATATGTAAAGGTACAAGTACTTGAAATAACATTTCAAACATCAGTAAGAATTAATATCCACTTGCAGACACAATATCTACGTAGAAAACATCTATATAAATAGCAATGTAAACAAGGGTTCAAACAAAACCAAATAATATCCACACAATATAAGTTCAAAACCTAGCTCCAAATAGATATATTAATTCATTCATAAAACAAAGGAGTTCTTACACAAATAAGCATTGCATGACTGCACAAGCTCCAAGCCTATCGACTCCCATGTGTGTCTCCTTATTTATCAAAATATTACAATATAAATAAGAAAAGGTAAGATCTGAATTTTGTTTGTAGATCCACCTTTTAAGGCTTTGACTTCCAAAAAAATAGGAAAGTATCTAACTGAAAAGATCTAGTCTAGCTAAGTATGAAAAATGTCAAATTTAAACTAAGCTAGTCATCATCAAAGTTTTCTAGTTTCCTCAGATCATGACTTTTGGCTACGCTTTGGCGGTGAACACCCTCAATTACCTTGTCATCCTTTTTCTCTGTGCAGCTAATAGATTTGTAGCCTCTGGGTGTCCTTGTGGCATTAAATGATGAATACTCTACCTTTTATCAATGTCTTGATTTCTGCATCAACTACGTCCTCAACTTGGATTCTACCTTCAACTTAAGATCTTCATCCTCAATATTGTATTTCTCTACGTGTGAAAGCACATGCTCATAGCTTTGAAGTGCCTTTATGGAAACTTTCCAACTTCCAAAAACCACTTGATTCAAGAAAGTGCAAATGCACGGTTCACCTAATACACTACATTCTAACTGTTCAACCGTATGTCTTGTGTGTAGAGCTCTATGCTGCATTAGCAATTGCTTTTAATTCCTCTGCTCGTTCAATGTCTGATGTTGTAGCCCCATGCATTTCTTCAGGATGACTGTCTCAAATATGAAGGCTCCTAGTTTCTAAAGCACAAACTCCATAAGCAACTCTCCAACTGTTAACAGAATTATCATTTCCAACCCCAAACAAAAAATCAAAGTAAGCCTTCTTTAAGCATCCTGATCTAAAATTGCGCTGCTTTGTAAAATCCTTTATAGCCTTACTCCTCATCACAATAGTTTGGAGCCGAAAAAACAGTGATAAATTTTCCATCACGTTCAATCTCATAACCTTCCTATTTAACCTCATGGGATTTTACAACCAGCTTAAGATTGTTTTCTTGTAGAAATATTTTGGTAATCTTCTCCAAAGGACAAACCGACACCTCGTAAAAAAAGGTTGTGGATCACTCCAAATTATTTCACACATTAGACCCTCTTCAGGTGGCTCTCGGAATCGTTTTCTAAAAGAATTTTGAAACCCCTTCAACATTATTCATCAACCTGTCCTCATACAAGTAACAAGATATATTGAGAGTGGAAAGAGAAAAGACTTGGATGATTAGTAAACATTCTCAGATGCATCTTATGGCAGTTCACCACTCGCCTTGACTGTTTGGGTTTCCTTTGCGGAAGACAACCTTTATAAAAGGAAGATAAAAGGAAGATATGACGTGGATTCCGTTGCCAAAATACTTACAATTATTGACACCAAAACCAGAAGGGAAGGTAGCCACTTAGCATGCAGCTTCAGATCAAAGAGAATAGTAATTTCTTGATCATGCATGATTTTCTTCACACCAACAAGGAACCCTAACAAGACTCCATGGAAGCTAGAAAGTGGTGTGTACAGGAAAAACTCTTTCAATGTAACGTAATACAAAAAGATGGTAGTGATGAACACACTGATTGAAGTGGAAATATTGACAATAGCAATGAATTTCAAGAACTCTCTTGAACCCCATATAGGCTCTAGAAAATTTCCACTAAAAAGGAGGCAAATTATGCTCAGGATCAACCAAAAAAGTGATTCTTCTAAATAGCCTGCAGTTATGAAACCCTCTTTTATCTCTGAGCATTTTAAAAATGGTCATCGCTGTTTGCATCAAAATGATAGGGTACAGAGCATTAAGTTCAAATTGATTTTGAAGGTACATGTGTTCTGCTCAATACAAATCAAAGCCAACTGTCGGCTCTTAAACAAGAAGAAACTTCAAAACCCGATCGCTTGATGATTGTACCTTGCACAAAAACCTAACTTCGGCAAGTTGGCAACGTGCATGTTTTGGATAATGAAATGCGATTCTAGCATATGTTAAACATAACCAATAAATTATTAAGCCTTGACTTTGCATCTATTATGAAAAGATAGACTTTAATCTATAAGAGCTTAAGTTTTAAAACTTAAAATATTTGTAAATGAATAGAATGTTTAGAAATGAAATCAAAGCAGTCTAAACTTTTAGGTAAAATCAATCAACAAAATAAATTTCTAAGGTAAATAACAGGCCTAGGAAGGATATCTAATGGACCTTGGACAAATAATGGCTCCAACTGGGGGATGGAATTTCCCTGTGATTTGCCAAGAAATGTAGACCAAGTTCCTTCTCCATTGGGATATGGAATCATTTACCAAATCTCTGAAATTTTCTCAATATCTGAGCACACACCTCTAAAATAACAAAATACTGTTGCAATCCAACACACTAAAAAGAATCTACATGCTCATATGGAGATCTTATTCTTCCGCCTACTTCTACTTCTAATCAGTAGAAACAAATTAATCGCGTATAATCATACTTCTAGTGAAGCCATGATAAAATCCAACCCACTGTAATAACTTCTTGCAGGTAGATAGAAATCAAAGAAGAATTTATCATTCGAAGCAGAAATTTAATTTGCAAAGCATATTCTACTTTGATTTCAAATTCTAGAAGGATGAAACCTTTTGAAAACTCTGAGTCCATGTAGATGGACACTGGGTCCTGAAAAACATGATAGAGTTTTAGGTGATATAGAAGGCCATATGACTAATCTACAATTTTTATTTCATTCATGAACCCATAATCCAATTGAAATAACCCATGAACATCACTTTTTTTGTTATAATCAAAGACAACCTCAAATTCTTGAACGATGAGATCTGAGTTCTGCTGAAATGTTTCTTCATGCATATGATTGATAGAAATATCTTCAACTTCATTCTCTTCTTGTAAACAATATCCTTTTGAAAAAATATGTTCCCTAAGCTCATCATAAGTCAAGAATGGGAACTCAGTTCCTATATAAACATTAAGATGCTTAGGAGCAACAACTTCCTCTTCATAAGATAATGGTGAAGTAGTGTTTGAAACACACTGATTATGATCAGCTGAAAAGATGTAGTTATCCAAGAAATCATCGGTTACTATATACTCAACATGGTTTGAAAACTTATCATAGACTTGATATGCATACATGTCCATATAATAATATGCAAATGCTAAAGAAATCTTATCCAACTCTGAAATATACTTACATCCTTGATGTTGTTCCATATCTGATCTATATTCACTGTCTTCCTGCTCAAAATATGAAACATACTAATAGTCTTCCTGCTCAAAATCTGAAACATACTGACAGTCTTCTTGCTCCTCCCCATGCAGATCTTCATAGTGAATTGGATCCTGAATCCTTCTGGAAGCAAAGATGTTCTCCTCCACTCCTTTTGCATCTCCAAACAACTGTCTTAAAGATGATGGTTTCCTTTCTAACGGGAAAAGAACAAGATTTGAATGCTGATCCATAACATGATATACCATGGCAGCAATCTCAGTGGGCCTGATCTCCAAGGGAATACTATGATAAACACCATAAAACCTTTTGTTGAAGACAACCAAAGCTTCTTCCTTTCCTCTCTTCAAAGTGCAAAAATCAGTGAGGTACTGATCAAAAGACATGTTCTCTCCCCAACATCTTGAAAAAGTATTATATAAATCATCCCATGAACCAATAGAACCAGCTTCTAGATTTCTAAACCACCAAGCAGCATCCCCAACCAAATATTTGGAAAACAACCTTAAAACAACATCCTCGTGTACCATTTCAAAATTATCAATGAAATTGTGAAAAGCTTCCAAGTGCTTTTCAGCTGAAACATGATCTTCTCCATAAAACCGAGGAAGATACTCGAAGAAATCAAGAGGATAAGGATTAAGGTGATATGGAAGTCTCAAAGGTTTAAACAACTTATTTCTTATTTTAGTTTGAAAAGCAGTAGCCTGAACATGAGAATTAATAGGTTAATGGCTTTTCTCACTAATAATGGCATAAGGTGCTAAGATCTGAGAAATTTTTGAATCGGTTTCAATCTCCTCGAGGTTACATGGCTGATCAATCTAAGAAAGGTTTTGAATACAAAGCTCATCCTTATGAGTAGGTTGGGGTGAAGATATAGGATCAACATAAACAACATAAGGCGGTTGCAAAATTTCTTGTTCTAAAGATGGATATACAAAATTAGGTTTATGATCATCCGAATAAACAAAACACAAGATGATCCTCTTTATATGCAAAGGGAAATATAGGAAAAAACTGATGAAGAAGAGAAAAAGTTCATAGAGGAAACTAGCAATATGATACCTGGTATTTCCATTTAGCTTCTTCGTCTTTTTTTTGTCAATGGGTCCCTTCCTCCAGCAGAGCCTTCTAATCATGGAGTTACCCAGTGAAAAAATTGTAGTCTAAAGCGTGTGACCAGCCCTTGTTCACCATCAAAGACTAGATCTAATTGTTGTCAATATTGAACCAAGGAATAACTTGTATGCTTCCTCCCCAGTATGGTTTCCAAAATATGTTTATCCTAAAGTCTGCTAACTAGACTACGAGATAGCAGTGTTCATGCAACTCAACACTCAAAGACAGTTTTTTATGGTTTTTGGATAACAATGTAAAAATCAGATAAGATAAAGACAATATACAAAGACACAATAATCCGATAACATCAGAAGATAAATGTATAAATAAATTATTTTTCAGAATGAATCACATTACAACTTTTAAGCCCCGGAGATAGGTTTCAAAACATACAAATACAAGTAATAAACAAACAATTTATCATTGCATCATATGTAAAGGTACAAGTACTTGAAATAACATTTCAAACATCAGTAAGCATCAATAACCACTTGCATACGCAGTATCTACATAGAAAACATCTATAAACAACAATGTAAACAAGGGTTCAAATAAAACCAACGAAAATCCACACAATATATGTTCAAAACCTAGCTCCAAATAGATATATTAAGTCATTCATAAAACAAAGAAGTTCTTACATAGATAAGCATTGCATAAGTGCACAAGGTCCAAGCCTATCGATTCCCATGTGTGTCCCCTTGTTTATCAAAATATTACAATATATATAAGAAAAGGTAAGATATGAAGTTTGTTTGTAGATCCACCTTTTAAGGATTTGACTTCCAAAAAAATAGCAAAGTATCTAACTGAAAAGATCTAGTCCAGCTAAGTATAACAAATGTCAAATTTAAACTAAGCTAGTCATCATCAAAGTTTTCTAGGTGCCTCAGATCATGACTTATGGCTGAGATTTAGCAATGAACACCCTCAATTACCCTGTCATCCTTTTTCTCTGTGCATCTAATAGATTTGTAGCCTTTGGGTGTCCTTGTGGCATTAAATGATGTATACTCTGCCTTTCATCAATGTCTTTATTTCTGCATCAACTACGTCCTCAATTTGAATTCTAACTTCAACTTAAGCTCTTCATCCACAGTCTTGTATTTCTCTGCATGTGAAAGCACATGCTCATAGCTTTGAAGTGCCTTTATGGAATCTTTCCAACTTCGAAAAAACCCTTGATTCAAGAAAGTGCAAATCCACGACTCTCCTAATACACTACATTCTGACTATTCAACTATATGGCTTATGTATAGATCTCTATGTTGCATTAGCAATTGATTTTAATTCATTTGCTCGTTCAATGTCTGATGTTGTATACCCATGCATTTCTTCAGGATGTCTATCTCAAATATGAAGGCTCCTAGCTACTAAAGCACAAACTCCATAAGAAACACTCCAAACGTTAATAAAACTATCGTTTCCAACCATAAACAACAAATCAAAGTAAGCCTTCTTTAAGCATCCTGATCCAAAATTGCGTTGCTTCGTCAAATCCTTTATAGCCTTACTCCTGGTAACAATAGTTTGGAGCCAAAAAAACAATGATAAAGTTTCCATCACGTTCAATTTCATAACCTTCCTCTTTAACCTCATGGGATTTGACAACCAGCTCAAGATTGTTTTCTTGTAGAAACCTTTTGGTCACATCTTCTCCAAAGGATAGACCAACACCTCGTATAAACGAGGTTGTGGATCACTCCAAAGTATTTCACGCATCAGACCCTCTTCAGGTGGCTCTCGAAATTATTTTTTAAAATAATTTTGAAATCCCTTCAGCATTCTTCATCAACCTATCCTCGTACAAGATATATTAACATTAAAAAGAGAAAAGACTTGGCAGATTACTAAACATTCTCAAATGCATCCTCTGGTGATTCATCACTCACCTTGACTATTTGGGTTGCCTTGGCAAAAGTCAGCCTTTCTTCAAGAGCACGAGCCCCATGTTCTCTTCTCCTAGATGCCTCAATGTGATTGGATGCTGGAAAAGGTATGCCACCTAAAACATGCTCTTCTTCTTCATTAGAAATTTGAGATCCTCCACAACAGAGTTTTTCACAAATAACTGAAATTGTATCCATAATAGGTCCCATAAACTCAGGATAAAATGTCGAGAAAGAAAACTCATCACTTGGATCACCCTTCAAATTTGCTTATGGTTTCCTTTAGAGTAACCGTAGATATAGCCAGCTTGCATAAGTGAAAAAAAATATAAAAGGAAGATATGATGTGGATTCCGTTGCCAAAATGCTTACGATTATTGACACCAAAACCAGAAGGGAAGGTAGCCACTTGGCACATAGCTTCATAACAAAGAGAGCAGTAATTTCTTGATCAAGCATGATTTGCTTCACACCAACAAGGAACCCTGACAAGACTCCATGGAATCCAGAAAGTGGCGTGTACAGGAAAAACTCTTTCCATGTAACGTAATACAAAAATATGGTAGTGATGAACACACTGATTGAAGTGACAATATTAACAATAGCAATGAATTTCAATAACTCTCTTGAACCCCATACAGGCTCTAGCAACTTTCCACTAAAAAGGAGACCAATTATGCTCAGGAGCAACAAAAAAAGTGATTGTTCTAAATAACCTGCAGTTATGAAACCCTCTTTTATCTCTGAGCATTCTAAAAATTGTCATCATTGTTTGCATCAAACTGATAGGATACAGAGCATTAAGTTCAAAATGATGTTAAAGGTACAGGTGATCTCCTCAATACGAATCAGATCCAACTATCAGCTCTCAAACACGAAGAAACTTCAAAACCTGATCACTTGATGATTGTACCCTGCACAAAAACCTAACTTCGGCAAGCTGGCAGCGTGCATGTTTTGGAGAATGAAATGCACTGCCAGCTTATGTTAAACATAAGCAATAAAATATTAAGCCCTAACTATGCATCTATTACTAAAAGACTTTAATCTATAGGAGCTTAAGTTTTAAAACCTAAAATATTTGTAAATGCATAGAATGTTTAAAAATGAAATCAAAGCAGTGTAAACTTTTAGGGAAAATCAATCAAAGGATTAAAGGTATAAGGTAAATAACAAGCCTAGGAAGGATAGCTAAGAGATCTAGGACAAACAGAAGGCAATGACCATTGTGAATATGCTACTTATTCACTACCATTTGTACCCAATACCGTCAAAACTTGTCCTATAACCACTTCAGAGGGAATAGAATCGGGTATTCCAAAGTTATTTATGAATCCATGACTGCATGGAAACTGGACAGTGGACACCAAGCTTGTTGTGAGTATTGTCAAAGAGAATGGGGAACATTCTAAATGCCTATGTTCAAGCACTTCGATCCTATTTTTTGTGCACTTTGATTGTGTTTAATTTGAAGTATTTATTTTGCATGTTTACCCAATTGTTTTGCGCTTTGATTGCACGTTTAATTTGCAGTATTTATTTTGCAGGTTTATTTGATGGTTTCTGATAAGGATCACTAAGTTAATCTACGAGAGCACAAAGGTCTATTATGAACTACGCAATGAACAACCAAGGATATTTTTTCTTCATTCTTGAATTGTATATTGGTCACTCAAATCACAATTGATGGTTTTGTTGTTGTATATTTGACAAATAAATGGTATTTACTTTTTATTTTTCCTGATACATGCTCTGCATGAACAAATACAAATTATAATTATTAACATTTACAATTCCTTTTTACATTTCTTTTACTTTCAAGACATCTCCAACAATGGAGCTTAGGCTAGGGAAATCATTAGGTTTGCTCCCAGTTATAGGTGATTTTTTTTCTTCAATTTTTGCATTACATTCGGGTCAATAAACCAATTTCCCTAACCTATTTGTGTAGCCCTAACTTGTATATATAATATATTTTACCAATTTACCTTGTTATGGCATTCCATCTGATAATTAGCACTCCAATTTTTTCATACTTTGAATTGAAACTAGTCAATAAATACATGAAACCCACGATCGAATTCCTGTGATATTTGGAATTGAAACTAGTCATTAAATCCACGAGACCCCTGATCAAATTCCTGTGATATTCAAATTGAAAGGGTCTGCAATCATACTTTGCATTAAACCCAATATATGCACAATTGAATCCTTATTATCTTCATTTAAAGCATTTCATTCCTACCTTTTAAATTGAAATGGAAATTGAAAGAGGCAACCCATAGAGGAGCATCGTTGTTAGCCATAATGAGAACACTGCTTCAGATGGCCGAAAGAAGCATGAACTTGGGAATAATTGAAGGACTCACGCAAACATGGGTACTGACCTCATCTATTGCGATATAGAGATGTATGGGTTCTTTCCATGCATCCTAATCTCCTCTTTTGACTTGCGTCCTCTTTTTTGAATGCAGTGGATGGATCAATGAGTATTAAGTTTAATTGTATAAATAGAAAGTAGCAGCCATGTAAGTTACGTCTGCATTAAACATATGGACATTGGAATTTCAAAGCATTTAAAAAGTCTCAATGTATTTTAGCAAACATAATGACATAGGCACAATATCTTTCCGCTTGACATGTTGAGCATAACGAAGAAAACATTTCTTTAATTTCATTAGGCTTATATTCATGCTTTATTGTAACGATCTGGACGACTGATATATCAAAGCTCTGCTGACATCCATTGAATTTCGTCAAAGTATTTTTAAAAAATATTGTGTTCTATTTTCTCACCATGACAGAGAAATGAAACCAAAATGGGTTGTTATTACTTAAAACAATCTGAATTGACTTAGATGAATCTATGCTTACAGGTTAACTTATGGGTTTTTTGGGTTTATTATATGACATTGATATATGTAGCTAAGCATCTAGCTTGGTATCATAAAAAGAAATGGTGAAATTTTTTTATTGCAATGTAAAAATTTAGATTTCTGATTGACAAATGAAAATATATATATATATATATTTGTTTCTCGGATGACTGATGTAAAAATATAAAGAAAGGTTACGAGAACACTAGAAGGAAAAGGAAGTACAAATTATAAAACGCTTAATAATAAATAAATAAAATCAAAACATAATAGTATCATTTCTAAGAAATTGATAATTTTATTTTCATTTTTTTATAACTATTTTTGGATTTTATTTAATGAGAATAAGCTTTATTTTAATAATTTTGAGAAATACTTTCTATGTATTAATATATATTATGATAAAGGAAAAAAACTTCCTATGTATTAAGATGTATTATTATTAAGATATATTTTGGATCCTTCTTAATAGTAAATAAATAAAATTAAAACATAATATTCTTATTTCTAAAAAATTAACAATTTCATTTTGTTTTTTTAGAATTTTGTAATTATTATAGATTTTATTTTAATAAATTTGAGAAATACTTTCTATGTGGAAAAAAAAACTTGAGATTCTTGCTAATAGTAAATAAATAAAACAATATATATATATATATAATTTCTCAATTATTTATTCATAATTGTTAAGAGAAATGCTCACTTAAATTTTCATTTATTTATTTTAACTCAATATAATATGAAATATTCATGTTTTATAAAAGTAATAAAAATAATTACTATATAATAAAATATTATATGTACAATAAATATTACTTTTTCAATTATATATATAAAGAAATAAATGAAGGAAAAGTATGAATAAGTATTTATAGTATAAGAAGAGGAAAAAAACATAATAAAATAATATAATACAATTTAAGTTTGAAAAAACATTTTTAACAATTTTCCAATCTATTAGTTTTGAAATTTAATAATTATCAAATTTATTGACCCATTAGTTTAATTTGATAATTGTTATTTAGCTTACCCAAATAGAAAAAATTAATCAAAAATATTCTTTGAACTAATCCAAATTTAAGAAATAAACAATACAATCTATGTTTTAAGAACACTTTTAACAATTTCCCAATTTATTATTTTTGAAATTAAACTTTGAAATTTAGTTGTATGATAGATCCAAAACATCACATTAAATGGAATTTTAGGCACATTAATATTATATAATATTACTTGAAGAGAATACTTTGGAGTAAATAAATAAAATCAAAACATAAAAACCACGAATGAAGAACAAGGGTTATCTCATGGCGTTCTTTAAAGGTTATATGCACAATATAACAAATAAAAATTGGTATACGCTGACAATGTCCATGATGTGACACATTAATAATGTGACAGGGTTATGTCACATTCCAACATTCGTTAAGGATTAAAAAATGATATACATTGGCACAACCTAATATGTGACACATTAATAATGTGACATTCGACATTCACATTGTGATGTATATCATGTATTATGTTGCATTGTGGCGTTCATCGATGGTTATGTCACATTTCGACATTGATCAAAGGTTACATGTTTAAAATGATAAAGGGGTGTCCCGTTACAAAGTTCATTAAGGATTAAAAAATGATATTCAATGACACAACCCAAGATGTGACACATTAGTAAAGTGACATTCAACGTTCATCATGTTGTGTTCAATTGCGACATTCATCTATGGTTATCTCGCAATGTGACATTAAGTATGGGTTATATGTCTAATATGCAAAAGGGTTATGTCCCATTAACAATTAAAAAATTATATATACAATGACACAACCCAATATGCGACTTATTAATTATCTGACATTCAATGTTCATCAAGGATTATGTTTCATTCTGATGTTTTTGAAGGTTATGTCGCATTATAGCTTTGAGAAAATAGTATATGTCTAATATGACAAAGGGTTATGTCACATTATAACGTTCATTAAGGATTAAAAAATGATATACAATGACACAATCCAATATGTGACATATCAATAATGTGACATTCGAAGTTCATTGTGTTATGTTGCAATGCGACGTTTATTAATTGTTATGTCACATTGTGACATTGAACAAGGGTTATATGTCTAATATGACAAAGGGTTATGTCCCATTCTAACATTCATTAAGGATTAAAAAATGATAAACACCCACACAACCCAAGATGTGACACATTCATAATGTGACTTTTGGCATCCAGCATTGTGACATTCATCAAGGGTTATGTCATATTGTGATGTTTATTATTGTTATGTTGCATTCTGACATTCATTATGGATTATGTTGCAATCTGTTATTTATTAAGGGTTATATTGAATTGTGACATCCATCCATAGTACATTCTTTAATGGCTTTGTCGCATTGCAACATGCATTGAGTCTTACGGTAGATTGAAACATTCCACCATTGTACATTCCTTAATGGTTTTGTCACATTGCGACATTCATCGAGAGTTATGTTGGATTTTGACGTTCATAAAGGAATATATTGGATTACGACATTTATCGATACTTATGTTGGATTGCGACATTCCTCAATAGTGCATTCCTTAATGGTTTTGTTGCAATGGGACATTCATCGCAACAATCGAAACATTTATTCATGGATGTTGAAACTCATGCATACATATATAAATATATGTAGTCGTTTGACAAATAAATGGTTTAAACCATCCACATTCTACATAGTAATGTAGAATGTTATGTCGCATTCTGATGTTTATCAAGGCTTACGTTTCATTGCGACATTATCAAGGGTTATATCACATTACAACGTTAAGCCATGGTTTGTTACAGTGTTTGGTTGGTATATGTCAATACAACCAAAGATGTGACACATTAATAATGTGATAGTGGGCATTCGATAAGTGATATGTCACATTGTGACATTTATCACGAGTTATGTTACATTAGCGACGTTCATTAAGGGTTATGTCACATTGTGATATTTTTCAATGGTTATGTCACATTGCGATAATGCCCAAAAAGTGACACATTAATAATGTGTCTTTGGATGTTTAGAAAATTTCTTGTTACATTATCAACTCTAGCCACGTGGTTCTCCAAAGTCAACCATGGTTAAGTATGACAAAAATGATATATTTTTCTGTCCCGTTAAGACTTTTATTTTTGAAAAGCGCAGAAAATTCATCTGTGTACACAAACAATGTTTTGATATTAAGCTATAAACATTTTATATTACACGATCAAATTTGATGAAACATTTGCACTTTAATGTTATGATTGGTGAAAAATGAAAATGTTAAATGGATTTATTTTTTTAGTTGTGTTGTGACATTCAATGTTCATTAAGGATTATGCCGCATTGTGATGTTTATTAAGGGTTATGTTTCATTACGACGTTATCAAAGTTTATATCACATTACGACATTAAGCCATGGTTTGTTATAGTGTTTGGTTGGTATACGTCAACACAACCAAAGATGTGACGCATTAATAATGTGATAGTGGGCGTTCAATAAGGGTTATGTCGCATTGTGATGTTTATCATGGGTTATGTACATTAGCAACGTTCATCAAGGGATATGTCACATTGTCATATTTGTCAAAAGTTATGTCACATTGCGATAATGCCCAAGATGTGACACATTAATAATGTATCTTTGGATGTTTAGAAAATTTCTTGTTGCATTATCAACTATGGCCATGTGGTTCCCTAAAGTCAACCATGGTTAAGTATGGCCAAAATCATGTATTTTTCAATCCCATTAAGCTTTTTACTTTTGAAAAGCGCAAAAAAATCATCTGTGTACAAAAATGTTTTGATATTAAGTTATGAACATTTTATATTACACGATCAAAATTTGATGAAACATTTGCACTTTAATGCTATGATTGGTGCAAAATGAAAATTTTAAATGGATTTACTCTTTTTGTTGTGTTGTGACATTCAACGTTCATTAAGGGTTATGTCGCATTGTGATGTTTATCAAGGTTTACGTTTAATTGCGACGTTATCAAGAGTTATATCACATTACGACATTAATCCCTGGTTTGCTATAGTGTTTGGTTGGTATATGTCAACACAACCAAAGATGTGACACATTAATAATGTGATAGTGGGTGGTCAATAAGATTTATGTCGCATTGTGATGTTTATCAAGGGTTATGTTACATTAGTGACGTTTATTAAGGGTTATGTCACATTGTGATATTTGTCAAGGGTTATGTCGCATTGCGATAATGCCCAAGATGTGACACATTAATAATGTGTCACTGGATGTTTAGAAAGTTTCTTGTTACATTATCAACTATGGCCATGTGGTTCACTAAATTCAACCATGGTTATGTATGGCCAAAATTACGTCAAGCATGGTTAACCAAAGTCAAAAATGGCTAAATAAAGTCAACATGAATCGCTGAAGTCAACCATCATTGACTATGGTCGAAATAAAGTCAAACATGGATGACCAAAATCAGTTATGATATGCTACAGTGTCCAGTATATGTCAACACAACCAAAGACACGACACATTAATAATGGTTCGCTAAAGTGTCTAGTATATGTCAACATAACCCAAGATGCGACACATTAATAACGTGACATTTGACGTTTATTAAGGGTTATGTTGCATTGTGATGTTTATGAAGGGTTGTGTTGCATTGGGACGTTCATTGAGTGTTATGTCACATTGCAAAATTGGTGCAGGGTGATGCCACACTGTGACAATGCCCAAGTTCTGACAAATTAATCATGTGTCATTCGATGTTCAAAAAAATTGATGTTGCACTATGAACTATGGCCAAATGGTTCATTAAAGTTGACCATGCTCAACTATTGTCAAACTAAAGTCAAGCATGGTTAACGAAAGTCAACCATCATTAACTAAAGTAAAAAATGACTCACTAAAGTTAACCATGGCTAGCTATGCTCAAGCTAAAGTTAATTATGGTTGAGTAAAGTCAGTCATGGTTCGCTACAGTGTCGAGTATATGTTGACACAATCCAAGATGCAACACATTAATAATGTGACATTCAACATTCATCAAGGGTTATGTCGCATTGTGATGTTTATCAAGGGTTGTATTGCATTGTGACATTAATCAGGGGTTATGTCGCATTGCGACCATGGTCAAGGGTTGTGTCGCATTGCAAGAATGCTTAATAAGTGACACATTAATAATGTGACATTCGATGTTCCAAGGATTTCATGTTGCATTATTGCATCATGATAATGCCCAAGATGTGACCAATTAATAATGTTTCATTTGATGTTCATAAAATTTCATGTTGCATTGTGAACTATGGCCACATGGTTCACTAAATTTAACCATGGTCAACTGTGGTAAAACTAAAGTCAAGCATGGTTAACCAAAGTGAACCATAACTAACTAAAGTCAAACATGACTCGCTAAAGTTAACCATGGTTCACTATGCTCAAGTAAAGTCAATCATGGTTGATTAAAGCCAACCATGGTTTGTTATAGTGTTGAGTATATGTCGACACACCCCAAGATGTGACACATTAATAATGTGACATTCAACATTCATCAAGGGTTATGTAGCCTTGCGTGTTTATCAAGGGTTGTGTTGCATTGTGACAATCATCAAGGGTAATGTCACATTGCAACAATGGTTAAGGGTTATGTCGCATTGTGGCAATGCCCAAGATGTGACACATTAATAATGTGAAATTCGATGTTTAGAAAATTCCATGTTGCATTGTGAACTACGACCATGTGTTCATCATGGTTGACCATAGTCAACCATGGTTGAATATGGTTAAACTAAAGTCAATCATGGTTGACCAAAGTCAGGCGTGTTTTTCTACAATCTCCAGTATATGTCAACACATCCAAAGATGTGACACATAAATAATGTGACATTTGGCATTCATCAAGGGTTATGTCGCGTTGTGATGTTTATCAATGTTTCTATTGCATTACAACGCTCATCAAGGGTTATGTCACATGGCGACATTGGTCAAGGGTTATGGGACATTGTGGCAATGCCTTAGATTTGACACATTAATAATGTGACATTTGATGTTAAAAAAATTCCATGTTGCATTGTAAACTATGGCCACATATTTTACTAAAATCAACCATGGTTAAAATATTGAAAAAATATAATAATAAAAATCATTAAAAACAATATTACAATATTAGTTTCATTTTTGTTCGAATGCCCATCAGTCTGGGCCACTGCATTGAACCATTGGTTAAGAAGTTGAAACCTAAGGGAATCTAAGCTGTTAAAGTCATCCAAAGATCAAACTAACTTGGGTCACATCAACCCTTAACATGCATGGATTTTTTGGTATCTCCTTCTAACTAGCTTATCCCTAAGAGGAATTGAACCCGAGTCACCTTGTTGACAAGACCCACACCTTAATCAAATGAGCTATCAAAAATTGACAAATTACAATATTAGTTTTATTATTATTATTATTATATACCTTAAATTAAATACCGTATTTAATTATTATTATATATAT
>LPNX010244824.1:186802-256016 GCA_001517045.1 Pseudotsuga menziesii
AAACTATTTTAGAGGAAAAAAACAAGCCAAGTTACACATATAAGCTGCTCAAGCTTTCCCTTTTTAATATTTATCTTTTAATGGCACCAGATTACAGAAGTTGCTGAGGAGATTGGAGCTGGAGTTCATTTCAATGCATTTGTGCCTTGGAAAGATAAGGTCTGCCTTTCACTTTTATCGTATATTTCATAGGTTGTTCTTGTTTTACCCAGTTCTTAAATTTGGCTCAAGTAATGCGTTTGTTCGTGAAAGCTATGCCAGTTGTTGTACAATAATAGAGAAAAAAAAACTTATGATGCATAAAATAGAATACAAGAGGGCTGTGCCACCAGGGATACACCCTTTCTGGCGTAGAACATTACCTACAGGTGATCGTATGGGTAGTATCAATTACTTAAATGTTTTAAAACATACAAGTACCTGACCATTACTCGTTCAAAGTCAAATTGCAAGCAGGTGGGTGGGAGAGCAATCCTTACCTGACCCAGTAAAAGAGAAGAAGTTGTATTCATCTCTAATGCAAAGCTGATGTGAGCCAAGGAACCAAACTTCCAACTCCCTTCTTTAAAACAAAATTTGTTTACTTCTTTACGGCCGTGTGTACCTCATGGGAATATCTGAAAGTTTTTTTGGTATTTGTTTCATTTCCCATTAATGAAGACCAAGGAGAACAATCCAACGTATCTCAAGCATGGCCAACGTATCTATTAAACTTCGCTATGGAGAACATTCACCCTAAGTGTATCGATTACTGCATGTCTCAAGCGCCAGGGAGCAGCTCATAGGTCTCACTATTAAACTTGCACCAAGTCCACAATCCAAGCCTGGAAGCCCTCAGTTCCATACTTTACAACGCGTTTGCAACATATCAAGGGCCAAGGTTGCAACTCACAAAAAAAGGGGTATGACTTGGTTTTAATGGCACGCGCGCGAGGGGGAAGACCTGGTTTTAATGAGGGGGCCACACTTAGGAGCTGCTCCTGAATACGACCTTGTCACTGCATGTATGCCAACACATGGAATGCATGCAGGTTGAGATCACCAGGGCCCCAGATTGGTTAAGTAGTAACGTGGCCGAGGAAAGGCGAAGGTGAGTACGGGAGTTGCATCTGAACGAGTGAGGGTAACCGCAGAAGGATCGACGTGGCGGACATGCGGGGTGTGGGATGAGCAGGGAGCTAGGGAAATCATACTCATAATTTCTAATTATAAATCTTTACAGGCTTAAATTAATACATCATATCAATAATTTGATTATTAAACTTGCTAATTTATAATAAAAATCATAAAAAATTTATTTATAATACCCCTGTGCTAATTTATAATAAAAATTATAAAAATTTTATTTATAATACACCTTTTTAATAATAAAGAAAAGAGTTAAGTTAAAACTTTATTAATTTAATTACTTCAACATTACATATAACTTGGTACTTAATTAGTCAAATTCAAATAATTATAATCAATTAGTCTAATGCAAAGGGGGAAGCAAGTTGATAGGGTCCAATTACCTCCTCCTTATGGTAACAGGTTCACCCAAAGAGGTAACACTTTAGTTAAATCAATACCACAAGCTTCATCAACAAACCATGGGATCTAAGGACGAACGCTGGGCAGTTCCTACAGAGGATCGAGAGGTTTTAGAGGATCTAGGGGAAGGAACCCGTCCTAGAGGACTCCTCCCAACAACATACAAGCACCACCCAATGTCTCTTGTTGGGGATGTGAAGGTTCTCATTTTCAGCAGGATTGTCCTAAGGGGCAGACCTGCAGTAGGCAAAAGGAAGGAAAAACAACCATGCTAAATTCTGGTAACACTCATCGAATTCATGCAGTTGTTCACAACCACCAGGAAGAACATTGGTCCATCGTAATGGAGTCCATCAAGGATTGGCCCATTCCTAAGAATGTGCATGAGGTGCATAGCTTCATGGGCTTAGCAGGGTATTACGGAAGATTCATGGAAGGGTTCTCCAAGATTGTGAAACCCATCACTACCTTGCAGCGAAAGGGAATTCGATATAAGTGGACTAGTGAATGTGTTTTTTCTTTTTCCGAATTACAAATATTGCTAACAAGTGCACCAATATTACGGGTACCAGACATGGATAAAGACTTCATGGTATGCACCGATGCCTCAAAGCAAGGGTTAGGACCAGTCACTAATGCAGGAAGATGGGGTAATAGCTTATGCATCTCGTATGTTGAAGCCTCATGAGGAGTAGTATGCCACACATGATCTAGAGTTGGCAATAGTAATGTTTGCACTAAAATTATGGAGGCACTACCTGGTTGGCAGGAGTTTCACACTTAAAACAAATCATCAGAGCTTGTAGTATATTTTTACACAAAGGGATCTGAATGCTAGGAAAAGGCGACGGAGTAAGTTCATGAGTGAGTTTGACTTTGGTATATTGAGGCCCATAGAGCACATTATTATGCACACCCTGGAGTGAAGAAGATGTATGCAGACTTGAAGAAGCTCTTCTTTTGGCCCGATATGAAGAGAGATGCAATCATATTTGATTTGAAATGCCTTGAGCTTGAACAAGTAAAGGAAGATCAGCGACACCCAACTGATCTCTTACAAGTAAATAAGAGGTGATGCAATTAAATAAGAGGTGATCTCAGCAAGTAAATAAAAGGTGATCTCAGCAAGTAAATAAGAGGTGATGCAGTCGTATAAAACTTAGCTTACAACACGGCGTTCTTTTATTGGACCCCTAGGTACAATTGCTAGTTTAAATTAAATGTATAATAAAAAACTGTTTGACGAAATCTGTTTGCGCAATGCAATATACCATATTCAAATCCCGACGGCAAATTTATTTAGAGGGTAAGTTTCTTTTTTCGAGAAGCTTCGATTAAAAGGTCAGAGCCAAAATTTGTTTTGTTTTGTTGAAAAATTAGCCGTTGGCCGTCAACCACCAAAAGAATTTGATAGCGATTCCACAGGGTTGCTGTGAATTCCAGAATTTGACAACGAATTAAACTCTCTAAAACGGTGATGGTTGAGGATTTTCAAAAGCTTGCCGGCCACGCATTGAATCCCGAGGGAGATAGATGCGGTCACCACACCTTACAAAGTTTTCGACTTCCATGCTACGGCGGCTGCCTAGCAGGTTCTTTGATCTCAAGGTTTTTTAGATCGGAGTTTGTGGTTGCGCCACCTGGCACTAATTTAAAAAAAAAAAACCTATTGACATGGAGATAAATAAGGAAATATGCTTTAAAAAAAAACTGACAGTCAAACATCCATGTCACTAATTCTATCAAATATATTGATGAATTTAAAAATAATATCTATTCATTTGTTGCTTAATGTAAATTCAAATGAAATGGATGATAAAATGATTGTAAAATTTATTGGTATGAGGTAGGTATAATATATGAAAAATAAAATTAAGATTTGCGTTTACAGAGTTTTAATTGGTTGCCCATAAACAATATAATGTATAATTAAATATATAAATTTCATATAAAAGTAAATTAATATAATTTAAATTAAAACCGTAATTTATAATTGTGGTTTTTGTCTAAAATATAATAATTATATAATATTGAATTTTTTATTATCGAAAATAATATAAGTGAAAGACTTTTTCTTATAATTTTGTCCATTCTAATTAATAAAATAATAAACCTTTTAACATTAAACTTTTTCTATATAAATAAATATAGTGCAAATTTTATGTAAGTTAAATAACACTACATCTATCAAAATAAATAACATTAAATTTTTTATGTAAAAAAATACAAATTAATTTTTTTAAGTAATCAATTTTTTAACATTAAAATTTTTATACAATGCAAATTTTATATAAATTAAAAATCCTCCATAAATTATCAAAAATTTTATGCAATGCAAATTTTATATAAGTTAAATAACCCCATAAGCTATCAAAATTTTTATACAATACAAATTTTATATAAGTTAAAGAACCCCACAAGTTATCAAAATAATTTTATATAAGTTAAATAACACCACATGCTATCAAAATAAATAACATTAAACTTATTTTATGTTAAAAAAAAACATTTTTTTTTTTAAATAATCAACTTTTTAACATTAAAATTCTTATTAAAATTATTATGTAATGCAAATTTTTTATAAGTTAAAAAAACCCTCACAAGTTATCAAAATTCTTATGCAATGCAAATTTTATATAAGTTAAAGAACCTTCACAAGTTATCAAAATTTTTATGCAATGCAAATTTTATATAAATTAAAGAACTCCCAAGCTATCAAAATTTTTATACAATACAAATTTTATATAAGTTAAAGAACCCTTACAAAATTTTTATACAATGCAAATTTTATATAAGTTAAAGAACCCTTACAAACTATCAAAATAATTAATTAAAATTAAACTTTTTTGTATGTTAAAAATACAAATAATTTATAATTAATTAACATTAAACTTTTTTCTATGTTAAAAATACAATTAATTTTATATAGTTAAAGAACCTTACAAGCTATCAAAATTTTAAATATAAATTTGATCATTTATAACTGGAAAAATAATCATATAGAATGGTTTAAAGAGTCCTAGGTAACAAATAGATAATAATCAAAACTCATTATGACAAGAAAAAGCATTATACAATTAATTTTTTATAGTTAAAGAAACCTACAAGCTATCAAAATTTTAAATATAAATTTGATCATTTATAACTTGAAAAATAATCATATAGTATGGTTTAAATAGTCTCGGGTAACAAATAGATAATAATCAAAACTCATTATGACTAGAAAAAAGTATTAAAGAACTTATAATAATAAAATAGTATTGGTTTAATTTGTAAGAATATCATTTTCATTTTTTAACATAATAAAAGTAAGGCTTTTTCTATGTCTAGTTTAAGCATCATCCTAAGGGCCAAGAATCTGAGAAGATTTGAGAGAATGGATAACTTTATGCACTATAATATTTCTATCCATGATTTGGTGGCCTTCAATAAACCTTGATTGTTCAAGAGAAATCATAGTTTGTAGAAGAGGTTTAAGCCTATTTGCTATTTTTTTTATGACTATCTTGTAGATAATATTACACAGAGCAATGGGTTGATATAGCTCAGGAGAGTTCGCTCCCTCTTCTTTGGGGATTAGAGTGAGGAAGGTAGCATTGAAGGCCGAAAGGATGTGTTGTGTCCTTCTGGAGTCTTCAACAATTTTCCAGACCTCCTCCATAACCATATCCCAAAAATGGTGGAAGAAATTAACTTTGAACACGTATTTCCCTGAGGTTTTTTCTTCTGCCATTTGTTTTACTACTTCCTCGACTTCCTGCTAGAGAATAGGTTTCATTACAAGGTCATATGGGCATTTGCAACCAAAGTGGGAATGTTCTGTGTGATGCTCTCAATAGCCAATCTCCTGTTAGGGTTGCGCTCCGTCAGTATGTCCTGAAAAAGTGAACTAGCTCCACTTCTATTTCTTCTCTGGCTCCTGCCCACTCACCATCTTCGTTCTTAAGCCTTAGAATCCTATTTTGATTGTGGTGTTGTATTGTATCCTTATGAAAGAATTTTGTGTTTCATTTTCCCTCTCTAAGCCAATTGACCTTGGATTTTTGTTTCCATATAATCTCCTCTTGTTGCTCTCTTTTGGAGAGTTGTGAGAGAACAATCCCTTCCTCCTCTCTGTTAGCTGAGGAGTATCCTTCTTTCATCCCTTGCCTTTGTATGTGCTCAATCCTTTCTTCCACGAGGGATTTATTCTTGAAAGATATTTCAAAACTCCTTTTTGTTCCATTTCTTGATTTTGCTTTCGAGAGCTTTGAGATTACTCTGGAACTAGTACATGTTATGTCCCCCTTCTTCCCCAAGCTCTTCCCACCAATGTTGAACCTTATTCCTGAACTCACGGTGTCCAATCCAAAAAATTTCAAATCTAAATGGTTTTTTGAATTGTGATCCTATCCCACTTCACCATAGATAGACCGACCAATGATTAGAAACTGTAGATGGTAATACCAAGGAAGATATCTCATTGCCCAGATCTAAAACTGATTCCAAGATCAGGATTCTGTCCTGTTGGCTTGCATGGGCAAACCCGGGTTTTACTGTGTTTAACCAACAACACCCCTAGCTCACTGGCCCTTTTGGCGACAGACCGTAGAGTGGCCTGAAGTCTCACCCGAAGTGAATCTAATGGGTTGGCCAAGGACTCAAGTGTCTTGGACCAGGTTCTGTGGCAGCCTGGGCGTCTCCCAGCTCTTCTAGCCTGCGAGGTTTCTGTCTTTCTGCGACGCGCAACTCCCTCTTACTTACGATGACTCTTAGTCCTTATCGCATCGTCGCACCTCAGGAAACACGTAACTCCTTCCTATGCTGATTCTCAACTGCAGCGCACCACAGCTCCTCTGCTGGTGCGACATCACTTCCTTGCGATATCCTACCGCTGCGGCTCAGCGTACTCAGGGCTACTCGTTCTGACTTACGGGATTCAATATACGAGATTGCTTAACTCTGCGACTCTTAACTGTCTGGGATAAAATGTAGATAAACTCTTACACAAAATACTTATGGACTTCGACTTGCATTTATCCTCTATAGTGTTGTAACTAAATAACGCATACATACATTAAACTGTAAACAAGGCCCATGTGATAGCTGATATATGCAACAAATAAACACAACACATGAATCAATCACATAACACACGATTTTAACGTGGTTCACCTCCAGGATGGAAGTTATGTCCACAGAACTGTGTTTCTATTATAGCTCAGGGGAAGGTAAACACAGTTCTGCTGCATCGCATATGCAGCTCGAGATCTTCTGGGTAACTCCGCACACAGTCTGGAGCCCTTCTCTCTTAGATCTCTTTTCTACTCTATATTGCACCTCTTACAATATACTCTTCCCTCTTTGTCGATCCCTGCGGATCGTTACTTGCATACTCAGTGAGCCAGCTACTGGTGACAGTAAGATAACTACTGTTAATAACAGAACCAGAGCTCGGCTTCTAAAACTGTCTAATAATCTACAAAACAACTAACAACTGAATGAACTACTAACTGACCAACCAACCAACCAACCAACCAACCCTTTTACAATACAAAATACATCCCTTTATAGGCGGCCCGAAGGTCTCGCCATTACAACACTGTGGGCCTGTCCCAACAGTAACCCAAAACCCTAATTAGTGACAGTTGGCATATCTGTACTTGAGGTAGCCGCTTTCCATCACACCACAGCTCTCTGCGGTCTTCCATGCTTCCCGGTGCTGACCATGGGTACTGTGCACCGCTTCCCTTCTTTTGTCCTTCATCTTCAATACCTCGGCCTCTTTGCTCCTTTTCCTTTATGAGGGTAGCTGAGCCCTCCTATCTTCGTCGTTGCCTTCAATGCAGTGGGTGAGCTCTCTCTTCTCGACCGCTCAGGTACTGTCCTCTTCCCTAAATTCTCTGTCCTAAAAGTCACGGTTTCCAGCTCTTCTCTGCAGCTAGAAACATGCTACGGCGTTGTAGCTCTACCTTATCTCCTCCTCGCCAAAACTGTCTATTTGCTAAAGTGGCAGCTTCTTCTGCAGCTGCAGGACCCTGCTCCAACAGTCCCCTAACACTTACTTGTGGCTCGTCCCCGAGCCACTACCAGCGGGCTTCTCCTGCTGTAGCTTCTCCTTGGCTTCCTGTGAAATCCTTTGAAACTTGTCCCGAAGTCCTGTGACTTCATCCTGCATCGCTGTGACACGCTCTTTTTAGTTTCTGTAACTTAGTTCGTTGGGCTCTCTTATCTTTCCTGCCCTCAGTCGTGGTCTCACTCTCGTCGCTCCTGAAACTTTTTAAGAACCTTCTAGGGTTGAGAAGTCTTCCACAGATATCCTTTCCTCTTTATTTGGGTTAGAACTTTTATCACAAGGAAAATATGTATCTTCCAGCATTCTCAAACATTTCATTCAGTCTGGAGCCTACTTATGTGAGAGGTATACAAACCGGGAATTCTCTTTCGAGAACAAGCCTTTGTCTGCATCTTGAAGTTCTGCTTGCTCGGTTTGTTTTCCCTTTCAGTTTTCTTCGCAGCAACTCGCTCCAGGTATTCACGCTACTCGGGTTCCGCATATTTTCATTCTTGACCTTTGGAACCTCTTGTTCTGCTCTTAGCTGATGAGATAGGTCATCTTCCTTCTCCCGTTGCTTTCTTTTTCTCATTTTTACTTTCTTCCTCGCGGGAGATTTCTTCTCATCATTTTTCTGCACTGCTTTCTTATCTTCAGTGATCGGCTCGGTTTTCTTCTTCTCCTTAGCAGAGACTTTGATGACATCTTCTACATCCTGCGCTTGACTCTTCATCCTTAACGACTGTCTGACCTGTGATGTACCTAATTTGACAACCCTGGGCGGCGTCGTCATGGCGGACATACAGCCACCAGGGTCAAAACATCTCAGCATGTCTTTCTAAAGGTTCATCCTCAGACAGAACCCACTCGGTGTAAAACGCTAGACGTGCAATGGTTGCAAATTCTGGGAATCACGGCACTCTGTAACGGGATTAGCTCTGCACAGGAAATTGATCGATGCACTGTATAACTCTCGGCTCTTGAATTCGTGGAAATGTAACCCTCCCGAATGAATAACTTCTGCTTTTATGTCAAAGACGATAATCCCGGACGCAACGATCATCTAGACTGAATCCGTCGGTCGTATTAATTGCATGGACGAGACCACACTCGTCATCCGATCCTCAATAAATGTTGAAATCCGATCAAATTTCCCTCAAAGTGTGTGTGTACAGGCGCCGGTCTCATCGAAGATTTACCAAATCTGGAAAATTAATTATACTGCTACCAAATCCACGGTAAGATATACCGGTCATTTCTTCATTAACTGTCTGTCAGAAGGTGACTTGACTAGCCCTCTGCTTTCTTGTGAAAGCGGGTACGTGGCACGGAGAGACATCGCCTTGCTATGATGCAACACTGCATCCTCTGCTCAAAACAACTTTAAGCGCCTTTCCCCCCCCCCCCCCGCAAGCCATCACAAGCCACTGATGGCTTGCGCAAAATGAACCGTCCTTATGTGATTCCTCATACTTAGAATACCTGCCCGTGCAGACTAGTTCCTGGTGCGATGCCTCCTTTCAACTACACTGGACATCTGCACCATCGTAAGCTGTCTAAGCTAGGTCTGAGAGGTGGGGTGGCTATCAGTATAGAGCTTAAGCCTACTGCCATTAATCAATGTGGGAAGAAGCTCCCCATTCAGTTTGCTGAGCTGAACGGCACCTCCCTCTGTAACTTGTTGTATCTGGTATGGCCCCATCCAATGCGTCTTGAACTTCCCTGGAAACTTAATGAACTTACTATCGTAGAGGAGTACTAGGTCTCCGATCTGAAGAGTCTTACTCTTAATATGTCTGTCATGCCAAGCTTTTTCTCGTGCCTTCTGTGCTTTCTGATGAAAGCTGGCGATGAATCTGTTTTCCTCTAAGGCAAGCAGCTGCGCTAGCCTTTCATCCACTGTGTCTGTATCAGCCATCCCAGTGATCTGAGCAATTCGTAAGCTGGGAAGAATATACTCCATAGGCATAACAGCCTCCTGTCCATACACCAAGCTGAAAGGTGTGTATCCTGTAAGCTTCTTGCATGTGGTCCTATACACCCATAATACAGCGTTAACTCTGAGGTCCCAATCATTCCTTTGGTTGTTACAGATCTTAGTAAGAGCGTTTTCTAAAATATTGTTAAAGGCCTCCACTGTACCATTAGCCTGTGGGTGGTAGGGAGTGGTCTTATGGTGCTGAATCTAAAATTATTCCGTCAAGGCCTCAATGGTGTGGTTCAAGAAATGTGTGCCTTGGTCACTCATCAAAATTACTAGGCACCTAAATCTACTGATGATGTTTTCAAAAAGGAACTGTGCAGCTGTAGCAGCATCATAATTTCTTACTGCTTTGGCCTCCGCCCATCTGGTGAGGTACTATGTTCCAGTGATGATATATCTCGCCCCAGTGCGTTTTCCTGGTGGGTTGATAGGACCCACGAAGTCTATAGCCCACTTGTCAAATGCGCGCAGCGTAACCTGCGTTCGCAGTGGCATTTCATCTCATCGCGAGGGTTTTCCTACCCTCTGGCAGATATCGCAGCATCTGCAAAAGTCCTTGGTGTCCTTATGCAGCGTAGGCCACCATAATCCTGCAGCTAGGATTTTCTGCGCAATCGGCTTTCCTGCGAAATGACCTCCTGCGGTTCCTGAATGTGCCTCTCTAATGATAGCGTATTTTTCATGCGGCATCACACATCTGCGCAGGACTTCATCTGGACCTAACTTGTATAACTGTCCTGCGATCAGGGTGAAGTCTGCTGCTTTAACAACCAACTGCTTCTTTTGCTGCTTAGTAAACTCGTCAGGTGCTAATCCTGTAGTGAGAAAGTGAATGATATCAGCATAGTAGTCGTCTGTGATCTGGATCGAAAACAACTGCGCATCCGGCAAATTGTCCTCTAAGTTACTTGGCTCTTCTCCTGAGTCTATCCGCGATAGATGATCAGGTCCAGTGTTCAATCTTCCTAGTTTTACAATGATTTCAAAATCATACTCCTGAAAGAGGAGTAACCATCTGCAGATTCTCCCCCCTAATACTGTCTTATTGACCAGATACTTCAATGCAGAATGGTCAGTAAACATCTTGAACGAGGCACCCAATAGGTAGTGCCTGAACTTCTGCAGTGTGTACACCATAGCTAAGCCTTCCCTTTCTGTCGTGGTGTAGTTCTTTTCTGCTGTCGATAGCTTTCTGCTGGAATATGCGATAGGATGATCAATATCCCCTTCTCCTGGTTGCGTTAAAACAACCCCGAGTGCGATGCCAGATGCATCCACGTGTACATGAAACGGCTTAGTCCAGTCTGGAAATACTAGGATGGGTGCTGTAACCATCTTCTCTTTAAGTGTGTCTAGGCTCTGCCGACATTCCTTATTCCATAGGAATTTTACATCTTTCTTTAACAATTTCTCCATCGGTGCTGTAATTTTTGCGTAGCCCTTGATGAACTTTCTGTAGTACCTGGTGTGACCAAGTACTGTCCTCAATTGCTTTACTGAGTTGGGTGCTGGAAGGTTTACAATGATGGCGATCTTTGCGGGATCTACCGTCAAGCCTTGTCTTCAAACAATGTGACCCAACAAAATACCGAATGGCATACAAAATATACATTTCTTCAAGTTTAGAGAAATCTGGTACTGCCTACATTTCTCTAACATCAGTCTTAAATCTCCTATGTGCTTTTCAATTAGTCCAAATATAGTCCAATCATCAAAATAAACTTGTAGGAATTTATGGATGTACTCTTTAAATACAGCAACTATTACTCTAGAAAAGATAGCTGGTGCATTTTTAAGGCCAAAGGGCATTACCGTATACTGGAATGAGCCCCATTCTGTTGCAAAGGTGGTCTCGGATCGATCTTCTGGATGGATTCTGATCTGATGATAGCCTGAAAAGCCATCAGTGAAGGAGTAGACCTCCTGTCCTCCCACGTTGTCTAACACCTCATCAGTGAACGGTGTCGTAAATGGATCATGAAGCGATGCATCGTTGAGTTTATGCAGATCGACGCAGATCCTGATGTCTCCTTTAGTTTTCTTTTCTTGTACGACCATGGGACTAACCCATTCGCTCTCTTCTACAGGTTCAATGATGCCTGCTGCTAGCATCTTATCGATTTCATCCTTAACTTTTTCTTTATAGCGCGGATTTAATCTATATGGACGCTGCTTGACTGGTCTAGCATCCTCCTTCAATGGTATCCTCATTACTCCCAGGTCTTCGACTATTCCCTTCATCTCTATGAACTTGGTGGGAAATAGGTCCTGATAGTCATGTAGCAAGTCTGCAATCCGTCCGACTGTTTCATCGTTCCAATAGTCTCCAATAGAGGCAAACTTTGGTTCTGTGTCTGTGCCAATATTGATCTTTTTAATCTTGATGGGCTCTGTGATTGCTGGAATTTCTAACTGTGGTCCCTCAACATCGCGAGTCCCTTCTGACTCCGGAATGTTGGTGTTGCGAGGATTCTCATCCTCGTCCTCTGGTTCCGCTTCAAAGTTATAGCACTCAAGCGCATCTTTTAGCTGAACGGCCCAGTCAGGCTGAGTTGGTACTAATAGGGTACAGTCCTCAAATATCTTACTCTTTATTATCTCTAGGGCGTGGTCGACATTTGGATACTCAGATTCAAAAGCGAAGGTGAGTAGAAAGCTGTCTATCATAAGTGGCCATGTAGTTGTTCCCTTGCGCAGTTCAGTCTCTGTATACCAGTTCCTTGGAACTGTGTCCAAAGTGTGAATGGATCGGTGAACCCATTCATCCTCGGGAATGTCCGACCAATTCTGTTCACATGTCTGAATATGTGACCTGGGGTCGCTTTCTCCTGTGTATTGCTGCTGGACATACTCTCTGTCGGTAGAAATTCTGATCGCCATCAATCTCTTGATATCATCCCATGATGTGATATTCTCTTTATGTGCATACCACCATCTTGCAGGTGTGGCGGGGTACTGCAAGGTCCATAGCTGCGACCCTCTGCTCGTGAGGAATTTGTTGTTCAAACTGCTTGAGAAAGTCCTGGATATCTGTTAATCCATGGAACGACAGAATCTCATTGATCTCTGCACCAATCCATCGCAGTGACTTAGTCAAGTATGCACATCTGCGCGCTGAAACTTCGTGAAGTCTGTTCTGCCAGTTCTCTAGACCAACATCTGAATCTGATGTGCATGAGCTGTCGCATCGCCAACTAATGTTCCCTTCTTCAGTCGGATTGATGTAGTCGCTCTGGTTTGTGGTCATCTGATAGAGGCTCTCCATGTTATGTGCCTCTTCCTCTGCTCGGATAGGTTCAACATATCTAGGACCCTGAAAAGGATCCAACGGTGCGATGACCCGGATTTGCACGTCCTCAAAGGTCATTTGTCTTCTCTTTAGGTCGATAACGACCATGCTACTGATCGCCCAATCAATGCCTAGCAGTGCTGGATATGGTCTACTATCGCCAATGATTTCTATAACTTCAAAGTCCGCGAAGCTGCGAACTCCGTCAATGTCAACTGGCACTTGCAGTAATCGACCCAGGGGTGATACTCGCTACTGATTAGCTAATCTCAGATGAATAGGCGATCTGACTAAATTAGGGCTACCCATATGTTCCCATGTCTGCTTAGTCAGAACATTTACATCTGATCCTAGATCTAGGATCACCTCATCCATTTCAAATTCTCCTACCTGTGCTGTGAGTCGCATCTCTCTTCCAGTTCTTGTATGTCCCGTAATATTATGAACATCACGCTGTGTACTGCTCACGGAAGAAGATGGCTGACACTGATCTATGATGCGCTGAAGTTCTCCGATAGCTTGCTCATTTCTTACAAGTTTTAAGCAACTCCGCAGGAAGGAATGTACACTTCATGTCATCTCATCCTCATCGCATGTACCCGATGTGGTAGCCTGCGATATCTGTACAGGGCTAACGCCACAAGGTGCTTGTTGCGGTACGCCCCTAGACGGCGGTGCCTGCGATCTTGATTGCATAGGGTCATCAAAGAAAGTCTTAGCTTCCTGAAATGTCTGTTTATTCTTCTGCAGGTCAAGTGGTGTTGCTTTGTTAGGAGCTCTACACACCCACTCCTGACCTGTGTTCTTTTCAGTATCTTGCGATGTCTCACTAGTGGAAACACCGCTGCGAGTCACAATGTTGACTCTTGGTTCTGGCTCTTCCTGCTCAGAAGCAATAAGCTGGATGTTCTGGTGTGCTGCTGGCTTAGGTTCTCTGATCTTAGCTATCAAGGTAGGACACTCCTCTATAGTGTGATCATAATATTTGCAATAGTTACATGTGGTGGTGGGATTCTGACAGTCTCTAGCATAATGTCCTACAACTCCACAGTTGTAGCAAGTAACTGGTCCGCGACCACGACCAAAGCCTCCTCCACGTCCTCGTCCTCTGGATCCTCCTCCACGGCCACCATAAGCCGGATCCTGCTGTGGTCCTGCTGTTGGACCCTGTGTTTCTGAATGGACTCTGTACAAGTCTTGCTTTGCTCCGACCATGAGATTATAGGCTCGGCAATCGTGTACATCATGGCCTACAGACTTGCAGAAGACGTAGTATAAGTTCTTAGGTGTCTGCACGTACTTCTAAAGTAGAGGGCACTGCTGAGGTAGATGTCCTCTTGTTTTGCATACTTCACACCACGGCCCGTGGATCTGTGGTAAGGGGTTTGGAGCCCCTGTTGCTATATATTCTACAAAAACTGGACAATTATCTTTACTATGGCCTTGTGCTTTACACTTTACGCACCATATGTCTTGCATAACCTCTTTCCCTTTCTTAAGCTCATGCAACTGTAACGTGAGATTAGCCAACTGGTTTTGTAGATTTGTCATACCTGTGCTGGATTCCGCTAGAGGTGAAGCCTCTAGTTTCATTGCCATTTCCAACGCGTCATCCTGCGTCTGGAATTTCTGCTGCATTAATGGCAGTCTGATGTGAGGGAGCAGCGCTGCAATAAACCATTCCTTATGCTGCTCTGGCGCAAACTCAAAGCTGACTTGGTCTATAAGGGCTTTGAACTTCTGATCAAAGTCCCACACTGACTCTGTAGATAGCTGTTTGATGTCTTTGAGCTCTGTAATGCATTGTGACTCAGACTTAGGTTTCTTAAACTCTTTAATCATGGCGGTCTTGATCTAGACGAGTGTTCTGGGTACTGTGGTATACTTCATATACCATGTTAAGGCTCGATCTCTTAGTGTGGTGACCAACTGTACAAGTTTAATGGTATCGTCATTGATGGTTTTAATGGTCCACATGGCTTCACATAGAAACCAATGCTGCTCTGGGTCCTCTGCCCCTGTTCCCTTAAAGATAGGTAGCTTCATATCATCCCCCATTCTATTTCTACGCGGTGGATGTTGATTTGCTGCGTTACTACCACTCTGCGGTATAGGTGAAGGTGATGTAGTGGTGGTAGGTACTGTCTGCGAGCTACTAGATGGAGTTCCTACGGGATTGTTCTGAGTCCCGGTCTGTTTCTGTGGGGTGTAAGGATGGTAAGGGATACCCCCCTCTGTTCTTTCTGTGGTACTATGACTCTGCTGTCTAGTATTATCTGAACTGTCTTCAAATATGGGAGATCTAAAATCTACTTTATATTTCTTTCCACTACGTGTACGTCCAATGTCATCAAAATCACTTTCAAACTCTTGTGACATTACTATCTTTACTTATTCATCTGAAACTAGATCCATTGTTCCTTTTTCATGTAATAACATCTTAATGGACAAGTTTAAAGATTTTAGGTACTTACCATGATATCCTTTGAAGAAATAGCGCTCAGCCTCGCTGAAGCTTTTTGTCTGGTCGACTGCAAACTCTGTGATGAAGCCTTCTAGCACACTCGCAAGCCAGAAGTCTACTTCTCTCGTAATAGGATTATCAAGGTTCTTCACGGTCTGAATCAGCTCCGGTGTCCAGACAATGTCTCTTTTCTCCTTGAATATGCTCGTATCAGTCAACTTTGATAACCAATCATAAAGCTCGTTCCCAAAGGTCGCAAAAAATATCGCATGCAGCTCTATAATGATATGTTTTTGTAACCAGGCCTCTGTAGTCAGTTTAAGACTCCTGTTCTCTCGTTTGGCAAACTCTTTCTGGTTATACCAAACCCACTCATTGAGTTCATCTCTAGTAGGCCGCCACCAGAGCATCAATGCTCAATTTGTTCAAAACCCGCAACGGAACCATTTGTTGGCTTGCATGGGCAGACTCGGGTTTTATTGTGTTTAACCAACAACACCCCTAGCTCACTGGCCCTTTCGACGACAGACTGCAGAGCGGCCTGAAGTCTCACCTGAAGTGAATCTAATGGGTTGGCCAAGGACTCAAGTGTCTTGGACCAGGTTCTGTGGCAGCCTGGGCGTCTCGCAGCTCTTCTAGCCTGCGAGGTTTCTGTCTTTCTGCGACGCGCAACTCCCTCTTACTTACGATGACTCTTAGTCCTTATCGCATCGCCGCACCTCAGGAAACGCGTAACTCCTTCCTATGCTGATTCTCAACCGCAGCGCACCATAGCTCCTCTGCTGGTGCGATATCGCTTCCTTGCTATATCCTACGGCTACGGCTCAGGGCTACTCGTTTCGACTTACGGGATTCAATATACGAGATTGCTTAACTCTGCGACTCTTAACTGTCTGGGATAAAATGTAGATAAACTCTTACACAAAATACTTATGGACTTCGACTTGCATTTATCCTCTATAGTGATGTAACTAAATAACGCATACATACATTAAACTGTAAACAAGGCCCATGTGATAGATGATAGATGTAACAAATAAACACAACACATGAATCAATCACATAACACACGATTTTAATGTGGTTCGCCTCCAGGATGGAAGTTACGTCCACAGAACTGTGTTTCTATTATAGCTCAGGGGAAGGTAAACACAGTTCTGCTGCATCGCATATGCAGCTCGAGATCTTCTGGGTAACTCCGCACACAGCCTGGAGCCCTTCGCTCTTAGATCTCTTTTCTACTCTATATTGCACCTCTTACAATATACTCTTCCTTCTCCGTCGAGCCCTGGGGATCGTTACTTGCATACTCAGTGAGCCAGCTACTGGTGACAGTAAGATAACTACTGTTAATAACAGAACCAGAGCTCGGCTTCTACAACTGTCTAATAATCTACAAAACAACTAACAACTGAATGAACTACTAACTGACCAACCAACCAACCGACCAACCAACCCTTTTACAATAAAAAATACATCCCTTTATAGGCGGCCCGAAGGTCTCGCCATTACAACACTGTGGGCCTGTCCCAACAGTAACCCAAAACCCTAATTAGTGACAGTCGGCATATCTATACTTGAGGTAGCCACTTTCTGTCACACCACAGCTCTCTGCGGTCTTCCATGCTTCTCGGCACTGACCATGGGTACTGTGCATCGCTTCCCTGCTTCTGTCCTTCATCTTCAATACCTCGGCCTCGTTGCTCCT
Source organism: Pseudotsuga menziesii (assembly GCA_001517045.1). Taxonomy (NCBI): domain Eukaryota; kingdom Viridiplantae; phylum Streptophyta; class Pinopsida; order Pinales; family Pinaceae; genus Pseudotsuga; species Pseudotsuga menziesii. The sequence goes on from LPNX010244824.1 coordinate 203,812, forward strand.
TTTCCTTTATCATGGTAGCTGAGCCCTCCTATATTCACTGCTGCCTTCAATGCAGTGGGTTAGCTCTCTCTTCTTGGCCACTCAAGTACTGTCGTCTTCCCTGACTTCTCTGTCCTAAAAGTCACGGTTTCTAGCTCTTCTCTGCAGCTAGAAACATGCTACGACGTCGTAGCTCTACCTTATCTCCTCCCCGCCAAAACTGTCTATTCGCTAAACTGGCAGCTTCTTTTGTAGCTGCGGGACCCTGCTCCAACATGTCCAAACAAGATGTAAATTGTAATGTGTCTATCACCCCTTCATTTATTGTTCTAGGTGAAAATATTCTCTCTCGCGATTACCTCAATTAGTTCCATGTCTTCGATGACAACTCTAAATAGGATGATTTCCTCCTCCAATCTATGTCTCCCACCTTCCTTGTCCTTTAGGGAGGTGATAAAGTTGAAGTCCCCCCCCCAATCACCTAGTACCTTCCATTGACCTAAGGATGGATCTGGCAGATAGACTCAATGAATCCCTCATTTTGATAGGGAGCGTGGAGGCCATAAACATTAGTTAGGACACCTTTGATATGTATACCAACAACATGAAATTCTGCAGATAAGGAGCGTCTAAGGGCCATGAATCCCAATAAGGAGATCTGTGTTGGATCTCACAAGGTTCTTAGCCCACTAGTTTCCCTAGTCACATCTACTCCTATTCCTTCATAGTGCCTCAATGCTTTTCTCCCTACCTCAATCAGATGCTCCTAAGAGCACTTAGTTTCCTGCAATAACATTGCAACCAGTTTCTCCTTCTAAACTTTCTTCCTCAAAATTCTAATTTTGTGAGGGTCATTCAACCCTCTTACATTCCAAGTTATAATCTTCATTGATAACAATATAAAAATTTACATACCTATAGAAACCCTAATTGTAGGGTACTGATCTGATTCCACCAGTTTAGTTCCTGCCTTTGCAATTCAAGAATGATTGGATTTCCTTCCTAACTTTTTGCTTGTCTCTGCCAATTTTTTTATTATCCTTCAAAGAGATGGCTACGATCCCTAGTGTTTTGTGGCTTTTTCTTTGATAATGGATTCTTTCAGTAGGGTAACTTGCTCTTGGGGAATAAATTCCTGATTTTTATCAGCACATGCCTTTTCTATTCCTTCGAGGTTAAGTTCTCCTGGATCCATGTCCTCCCCTTTGTCTTCTGTGTCCATCCCCTGGTGGGTTGTGCTTGGTTCTTTGATCTTCTCACTTATCTCCTTAGAATTGTATTATTCCCTTTTACTATCATTAGGGTAATCTTCCTTATCCTCTTGCGTGTCTAGATTAGCTTCATTATCCTCTTGCTCCCGTAGAATCGCGAAGTGATTGGAGGTAATGGGTCATTTGTTTACCTCAGGGACTTTCGACCTTCTTGCTACCCTCTTCTTTGATTGAACCCTCGCAAAGCCCTAATTATCCACTTCTTTATTTTTTTGGGGAGGTGGAAGAGGGGTATTCTATGGGAAATCTCTATAAAGATGTTTGTTATCATGACATTGTCTGCATCTGAATGAGATCTGCTCGTAATCCAGCGGTTTCGTCCATTCCTCGTCCTCCCACATTAGGTTTATGGATTATGTGAGTGCTATTGTTAGATCCATGTATACGCAGATTCTTGCATAAGCCATGTATCGTCTATCCTTGGTTTTCTCATAAATCTTTATGAAAGTTCCTAAGGTGTTGTCAATATCCTTCAGAATTTCTAGATCCTAGTATTCTCCAGGAAAGGAATACAGGTGAATCCAAACGGGGTTGTTATAGTGTGATTTTCCACACTTGATACATCATGCTTGGATTTCCTATCCTTATCCCTATGCAAACTACTTTTACCCCTTTTTACTCAGTATGACCCTGATGCTCCAGTGGAACCCCTTAAAAGAAATTTTTAAGGGGTTGAATCTCCTCATATCTTCCATTTCTGGGTTGAATCTCTCCTTCCATGGCCTAAGGAAGAGACTCGTCGAATACAATAAATAAGGGCCTCCATCTTGAACTCGGTTATGGTCTTCCAGACTGAGGAAGCTAATAGTAAAAAAACCCTTCGACCCTAGGTGCAGATCGTAGTGTCCCCTAGGCTTCCAAGTGGAATTTATCCACCAAACTAGGGTTTCCTCTTATGGAAGTATGCCAACAAATTTCCCTATGAGAGCACGATCCTTCATATATTGAATTCGATCCTGCAAGCTTGTTGATCTGATCTGCATTACAGGGATGTGGCCTATCTTGGGTAAACAATTTCTTGGTCATTTCCTTAGTGAATTACCCCTGATCTTATCTGATCCCTCTCCTCCCATTTCATTCAGTTGGATCGAGATGATGCCGATCTGCATTTCTGCTTTCTGATCCGCTTCGGCTACCTCCATTAAGCCTCGCCAATCCTTCGTCTTTGAGAAATCACTGAAATCTTCTGCAAAGCTCTCCGTATATGTTTTGGGACTTTCTTTAATAAAAAAAAAATTAGATGTTTCTTTTATAAAAAATTGTTTAAAAAAGAAAGTTATTCATTATAACTATTAGTTATTTTGTTATTGCTTAAGTTGTTTACTTTCTCCATCTAATATAAATGATGATAAGCTACTTTGTTCCATCCTACACAGATGAAATGATAAAATTCCAAGATTGATTAACATTAAGACCGATTGCCATTGCCACCCATCAGTGAATACATCACTCACTGCTTTTGATTTCCATTTCCATACAAAGTTATATTGAAAAAAAAACACACCATCATGGACACATTCTTCTATACTTACCGTCTGACCCCGAAATATTGGCCTCATGTAGAATTTTCAATCACAGAATCCCAATTTTCCTTACCTTTTTGCTTCATGAGTGTCATGCTTAAGTACCATACAACCTTTTTTTTCCTTTCAGGAATCTCGTTGTATACCAATCAATGCAAATCCAGAAGTTATCAATTTTGGTAGGATCAAAGCAAAAGGGGTTTTGAGATCACATTCCTGGATTAGAAGTTATCACTTTTGGTAGGATCGGAGGAAAAGGAGTTTTGAGATCACATTCATGGATTAGAAGTTATCAGATTTTTTGAGATAGCATTCGTGGATAAGTTATCAGTTTTGGAAGGAATAGAGCAAAAGGGATTTTGAGATAGTATTCGTGGATTGAAACGTGCATGTGTTGCAGGGATTGTAGAAGCCAAATTGGAACAACTAGAAGTTTATATAAGGGATGAAAATTATGTGGATAAACATTTAAATATTATCTTAGATTTTGGACTTGTTTGAGTTGATGAATAAAATTAACCAAAATGTAACAACCGTACACCAGAGATTCATTTTATGTCAGTCATATTTTTTTATACTTAAATGCATATTGATAAAGATTTAAATAAACTTCAGTTAAAGAGTGGTTAAAGAAACCCAAAACAATTTTTTTTTTTAATATTATTTTTTGTTTATTGTACTTATATTAACTCTAATATTCTGGTATGAATAATGAATAAAAAATTATATATTTTAGCTTTTGTTTAATAGCTAGCTATTTTTACAAAACTAAGTGGTTGGTTGTGCTTATCAACATTCACATACCATTTTACTTGTAACTATGCTAATGATATAATGAATTTAATAACCATTGACTCAAATTTAAAAGAAAGGTTAAAAGCTCACAAAAAAAGATGATAATGATATAATAAATTTAATAATATTTGATCCGAATTAAGAATAATGAGCTAACATGGCTGCGCAAAAGCTTATTGCGCAGCTTAGTTTTGATCTCGATTGTTGCGGTTGTGGAGGTTAAAGGATCGAATCCTGCCCCGTGAAGGATAAGGATTTGAAGATACAGGGTCGATTTTAAAAGGACAAAACCGTTTATTAAATAATCAAGTACGATGAAGGTTTCGTGTGTCACAAGTACACATCAGGATTTTAGGAGCTATCTATGTGACTATGGGATTTTGACTTTTCAGCATGAGCAGAATCCCGTGGTCGATTCTCAGTTTTATTGGTTAACTGCCGATGACTTGGAGCAGGGTGAATGAAGGTCCCTATGGGATTTTTATATTGCGGGTTTGCAGAATGGTGGTATCCGTTTGGTTGAGGAATCATACTCTTTGATCTGGTCCTATAACAAAAAGAATGGGAGGGTTACTGCAGCCCTTGTTTATGACTTGATTGTAAATTCTCATCAGGTTCAAAGTGAGGATAAATTAATGACTGGGTTGTGGGGCCTCTACTTTCCCCTGAAGATAAAATGCTTTGTCTAGCCAGCATTAAAAAATCGAATTTTGACATGGGACACCCTGGTGGGCAGAGGATGGCATGGACCTCGTAGATGTGGGTTATGTCTCTTGGGAGATAATTCAGTTCAACATTTATTTGTGGATTGTTCTGTTACCAAATACATTTTTGCAGCTTTGGGGAACTTATACCATTACAAGTTGCCTGTCTCGGATGACTCTATTGCAGAATTTCTGGAGTTCTAGACAAGACACAATTTTCATCACTGCTATACTCCTTACTTTGTAGCGTAAGAATCCCTCCCGGTGTACTTACCAGTAAGGTGGATCTTCTTATCTATGGATTCCCAGTACCGAAAAGAAGGAATAAAATCTAGAATATTGGACATGTTCTTGTATTGGTATATCCGGTTGGTTTTTTTTATGATGCTGCAGCAAAGGGGAAGGGAGGGGCTGGAGTACTTCTAGCAATAAGCAATGTTCATTCTTTCTACATCAAGCTGGGGTGTGGTCCAAGTACTAACACGAGGACTAAGCTGCTGACCTTGTGGACACTTTTGTATTGGACAAAAGTGTTGGGACTCCCCTCTTTGCATATTTTTGGAGATTCATCAACTGGGCTATTGGCAGGGCAGCTTTGGCTTGCCTTGCTTTAGATAACTGATGTGAGGCCATTAGGCAAATGATGCCAATTTTCCTAGACTTGCAACAGGTATAAAAAAAACACAATCAAAGTGCAGATGGCTTCCCCGCCCTGGTTTTGGACTCAAGCTTTTGTCATATCTCTAAGTTTTATGATGATTCTGTTATTCAGTCTGGGAGATATAAACTCTTTTAAGTTTTTGTGCCGGAGCTTGGTCTCCTTTTGTCTTTTTGGGCACTGTATTTGGATCAGATCCTTGGTTTCTTTTTTTCGATCATGGATGGAGGATCTCTTTGGAGGAGTCTTCTCGTTTCTCTTTGTCTCTCTTTGTGTTCTCTAGATGGGATTTGGAGAACTCCTACGATCTCACTCATGTCATGCTGAGTTTTTGACCTTCATAGTTTGGCTAATACTTTCTGTCCAATTATGTAATATGCGATTTGATTCATTATGAATACATAGGACAAAAAAAATTCTTCTGAAAAAAAATCACACATTTTTTCTTCTTGTCATACATTTATTCTTTATTTCACCCAAAAAAAATCACATATATCAATTTCAGTTTCGAATGCACTTTAATTTTAAGAGCTATAAATAATTTAAATTAAATGTATAATAAAAAACTGTTTGACGAAATTTGCCATATTCAAATACCAACAGCAAATTGATTTAAAGGGTATGTTTCTTTTTTCGAGAAGCTCGATTACAAGGTCAAAGGGCAGAAATTTTTTTGTTTAGTTGAAACAAAGAGCGGTTGGCCATCAACCATAAAACAAAGGGAGTGAGATAAACTTTAGATTATTTGTATTTTTGTTGGTTAAATTTGTTTGAATTGGGGAGAGATTTTTGGTTAAAATTATGATTTTGGTTGTTTAAATTGCAATTTTGATTGAAAATCTATTTTGCTGAAATTGCCATTTTGATTACTTAAATTGATTCCAAAAAAATTCAACACCTTTAACAACCACTAGTGAGACACCCATTATATAATCTCAACAAACTGAAACTATAATTTCAACCATTTTTATAGAATTTTGGTCAAAATTTTCGCTCAACAAAAATTGCAAATGATCTAGAGTTTACAGGGTTTGCTGTGAATTCCAGAGTTTGACAACGAATTAAACTCTCTGAAACGGTGACAGTTGAGGATTTTCAAAAGCTTGCCGGCCACGCATTGAATCCCGAGGGAGATTGAGGCGGTGACGACACCTTACAAAGCTTTCGAGTTCCCCGATTCTGCGACGAGAAACCCACAGGCGTGGGATAACGGGACATGCTACGAAGAAAAATCTGGCCGTCAAACATCCATGTGACTAATTCATCACTGCATTCCTGTCAAAGTGTTACACAATATATTGGCAACCAAAAAGCATTGACCGTGAGTCTTGAGATCATTAAAAGCTGTAAATCTATAAGCTTTTTAAAGAAAAAAATAGGAGTATTTTTGTTATTCATGAAGAATCACCGCGAGGAGCAATAAATCTCAGTTCCAACGACAAAATACCCAAAAACTAAAGACTGACCAAAACAGGGGCAAGATGCAAATATTAATTAGAGACATGTTATAACTTATAAGTTAAAGAGACTACCAATATCATAAACCAACAAAACCAGGATCAACCTACAAGAAGGAAACCCAAAGAAAGGAGCTTATGGCATAACATCCATTGTGCCTTGAAAAATCCAATTTTCCAGAAAAAATTGTCAAACAATGAAGACATTTTCTACATAATCTATAGCTGTTTTGGATTACCTGTGTGCATCAGAGTTCTGTTTCCTATAAATGTGATCAATAGATAGTTCATAATTTTTTTTAAGAGTCTCTATAAAGTTGCACACTAATGCATTAAAGCTGTATATTTACTTATATACTCACAGGAACAGTTCATTTCACTAACAAATATTTTTTAGAAGTAATTTGTAATTTAAATATTTTTTATGTATAATTTTTTTTAAATATATTTATCTTGTTTTATTTTTATTACAATTGAAAATTCTTTAAAAAATTTAAAATCATATATATATTAGCTAAAAGTGCATAATCTAAATGTCATAGATATTTGAGAGTGCTAAGCTGGTTGAATCTATTCATAAATTTAAAGTCATAATTAGAACATTTTCAAATTTAGATTTTACAAAAAATAAATTTACCAGATTAACCAAAACCCACTTAAAAAACAAAACAAAAAATAAATTGAATACTTCTATTAAAAATATAATATAACTTTAATATTGGAATTTTATAAATTTACAAATTTTGACAATAAAAATGTATTTGAGTAAAACCATTTCAATAATAATTCTATCAATTTAAAAATAATATCTATTCATTTGCTACTGAACAAACATTATAATTTATTACATGTGAAAGCATTGGTGGCCGATGGCCTTTTACTGCTTGGTTGGAGTCAAAGAGGGGGCAAGCTTCCAGAGGAATTTGAATTTAGATTAATCTGCTAACGTATCTGCTTACGTTTTCCTTCTTTCGTTCTGGAATCAACCATCTGCAATTCATGAACTATATAGCCCAGGCCATTTGCTCTCTGATCGATTCATTCAGGCTTCATTGTATTGATTTCGGTTATTGTTTGCTACCCAAATGGATTCCATCATTGTTCATTCATTTCTTCTGGGATCTTTTCAAAAAATGCCATTAACTTGGCACTCGCTGATGGCTGTCCTTCTAGTCCTGCTAATAGCTTGGCAACAGTTTACATACTACAGAAAAAAAGGGTCCCTGCCAGGCCCATCAATAGTGTTTCCATTCCTAGGAGGTGCTATTGGAATGGTGCAAAAACCAACTAAATTCTGGGCTGAACAAGCTAAGGCTGCAAGGGCTGTTGGATTGGCAGGAAACATTCTGTTTGGTAAATTCATTGTCTTTGTTCGTGATTCCGAGCTCTCCCACAAGATATTTGCCAATGTGAGACCTGATGCTTTTCATTTGATAGGACACCCATTTGGCAAAAAGCTATTTGGAGAGCACAATATTATCTATATGTTTGGTGAAGAGCATAAGGATCTCAGGCGCCAGCTTGCTCCGAATTTCACTCTCAAGGCTCTGGGATTATATGTCGCAATACAAGAGAAGGTAATCCGTAAACATATCAGAAAATGGATTGAGATTGCCTCCGATAAACCGGTAGCGTTGCGGATTCTTTGCAGGGACATGAATTTGGAGACCTCGCAGAATGTTTTCGTGGGTCCATACTTGAGTAATCAAGCCAGAGAGCAATTTAGCAGAGATTACAATCTTTTCAATACCGGTCTCATGAAATTGCCCATCGATTTTCCGGGATTTGCATTCTATAAAGCCAAGCATGCGGTGCATCGTCTGGCTAAGACTCTGGCAGGTTGTGCTCACCAAAGCAAGAAGATGATAGAGAAGGGTGAGGAACCTGCTTGTCTAGTTGATTTTTGGACGACTCAGACTCTGAAGGAAATTAAAGAAGCAGAGAGAGCAGGTGCGCCTAGACCTCCACATTCTGATGATAGTGAAATTGGAGGATATATTTTTGACTTTTTGTTTGCTGCTCAAGATGCATCCACTTCTTCTTTGCTGTGGGCTATAGCATTATTGGAATCAAACCCAGAAATTCTAGAGAAAGTCAGAGAAGAGCAAAGAAGAATCAGGCCCGATTTTGATGCGCCCATTTCTCCAGAACAGATTCGAGAGATGAAATACACAGAAATGGTAGTTAAAGAAGTCATGAGATTCCGCCCCCCTGCACCACTTCTGCCTCACATCGCTGCTGTTGATTTTCCCATAACAGAGAAGTATACAATTCCAAAAGGATCCATAGTCTTTCCTTCTATGTTTGAATCATCATTTCAGGGTTTTGAAGATGCTCATAGGTTTGACCCTGAGAGATTTTCTCCATCCCGTCAAGAGCATCTGATTCATAAACGGAATTGGCTTCCATTTGGAGCAGGTCCTCATCAGTGCATTGGGCAAAGATATGCAATGAATCATCTAATTCTTTTTGTAGCTCTCTTTTCTACATTGGTAGACTGGAAGAGATGCAGGACTCCTGATTGTGATGAAATCGCTTATGTTCCTACCATTGTCCCAAAGGATGACTGCCTTGTCTATCTCTCAAATAGGAAAGATGCAATTCCAGATTCAAGGTAATCTTCACCATACAAATTTCCCATTTTATGCAAGCCTGCATGCAAACTTCCACATCAAACTAGTCAGTGTCCTGAAATAGCTACTATATTGTGGAGCTATTTAATCATGCATTTATTTCATGTATTGAAAGAGATTGTATTTTAGACCATGATGTGTGCAAACAGATGATTCATCGTATAGCTGGTGTTATTAAGTGGAGGGAAGTTTATGCAATTTTTTCATGGATTGAAGTTTAGTGAGATCGGCTCCCTATTTTTCTTGGAAACTTTCTTGATAAGGGATAATTTCGCAGAAAAGGTGATGACTGAAGGTGCAGTTGGTGTCATCATCATCTGGAGATAACTTCTCAGTTTGTCTGTGGATTGAAGAGAATTGCAGCTGGAAACTTTGCTCTCATCAGATGGTGTTGCAATGCAGCAAACAGACCAATTATGCATTGTGCCATAAGTGGAACAAAAATTTCTGTCCTCTGCCCATTGAATTGAACATGACTGCATTTATATCTGCTTGTCATACAGTGTTCCCTGATCAGTAGCCATATCCCAGAAAAAAATTGGTGTCATGTGCAGGAAAGCTTATTGGTGCTTTCCATGGTTCAAAGCATATTGCATTTGGACATGTCCTTCAGGAGATATTACTTGATTAGAAATGGACAAAACAGCCATATTTGGATGGATGGGATGCCTCTGCGTTGCAAAGCAGTGCCTGCCACTTTTCTCTCTCACTCCATTGAATTGATAGATCATTCATATAGATTTCAGTAGTTTGTCTGGAAGTCTCAAGGTTATTTTTTGTCATCTCATTCATTCTTGCTGTTGTGATTGCCTGCTTTGAATGTATCAGCATGCACATATCCAATTTATTGTAAATCTTGAAAGTTGTCACTCCATTGAATTGACAGATCATTCATATAGATCCCATTAGTTTGTTTGGAGGACTCAAGTTTATTTTTTCATATCATTCATTCTTTCTGTTATGATCTCCTACACTGGATGTATCAACATGGGCATACCCAATTTATTTGTACCACTTGAAAGTTCAATGTTTTCTTAAACTGTTTATGGATTTCCACGACGATTATTATAACTTGCATGTTTCTGATACAGGGGTACAGATTGATGCCAACTTCCAAGCAAAGTTCTGCTGTAACTTGCTTTAGGATTCTTTTTGTGTTAAATGCTTCCAGATATCCTTTTTATAATCACAAAAAATTGCATCACATTTAACAGCGAAAAGTTGGCTGCAAAATCAGGTCGCCACTAGAACTAGTTGTTACTGCAGCTGCATCTATATACCAACATTAGAACCTCATCAAAGTTCAAATCAAATTGAAGAATTTTGTTTTTGGGATCATTGAAGTTAAAACATTGAATTTAATGTAAAAGCAATATATCTATGAATAATCATCATTCACGAAGATTTAAATGGTTTATCATTCATTCAGATTGAAATTTCCATAAGCATGGTATGATATTATGATTTACAAATGAAAATGGACAAAGGTTTTCAACTATTCCAATGTTTTTTCTGTCAAAGTTCAAAAAAGGTAAATATGAAATCATACGATGAAATTTGGAAAGAGCAGCTTACGAATGAAATTGAACAAAGCTTTTCAACTATTTGAAAGTTCTTTTTATCAAAGATACAAAGGTTTTCAACTATTTCAATGTTATTTTGTCAAAGATTCAAAAAAGTTAAATCTTAAATCATGGATGAAATTTGGAAATACCACATCAGGTCAACCTAGATGGTGCACAGTCAAACAGAACCTTATTTAGTACATAGGTGAGTATGTGAGTATGTCAAGATCAATACAGGCTCTCTTTTCATTTTCTTGATTCTTCCTTAGGTGAGTATGTCAATATCAATACAGGTTCTCTCTTCATTTTCTTGATTCTTTCTTTTTAAAGTTTAATTTTCATATTTTTATTTTACAGTCTGATATTGCTTAACAAAAGGAAGTAAAATAGAAAATATGTATGGGTTTCTTTTGTGATGGAAGTAGTTACAATTGAAAATTGTTAATTAGATAATTAATTTTTAGAAATAAAATATTTGTAAATAAAAATTTAGTTTGATTTTTAATATAAAAACTTTAAAACATAAGTTAAACATCTAAGTAAATCATTTTTAAAACTTTTGTAACATGTGAATATTATAGGATGGTTAAGTGGTAACAACCAAATGTTAAACTTTTAACTTTATATAGATTTTAAAATTAATTAAAGTTGATATTTTAACTATATATAAATTTTAAAGTTAATTAAAGTAGATATTTTATCTTTTAAGGCTAGCTTTTTTTTAAGTGGCACACATAATTATGATACAATTAATATTAATTTTAAAATGTTAATATAAAATTAAATACAATCTCATTTTTCTGTTTTAACTATTAGTAACTTTCTAAGAGTATATGCAATAATTGGCAAGCTACATATACCACCAAATAACACATGCTCTTATTTATTAAGTCCTTTCCAACAAAATATACAACAATTGGCAAACTATATATATTACCAAATGATACATGTTCTTAACCATTAAACCCACTCATGCACTATAATCTCAAAAAATATTAATTGACAAAACATCTTTTTGGCTTTATGCATAAAATTTAAGACACATTATCCCATTTTTAAAGCTAGAACAAGTTGACTTGACAATGCTATTCTAATTCTAAGTTGGTGTGAAGATTATAGCAATAGTGAAGAATTGTCTTTATCATTATTTTGTCCTTGCATTGTTAATCAATGTGGTCTCATGTGCATTGACTTTCCATGTATCACTCCCCTTCGCCAAAGGTTTGTCTCAAAAATTGTCAAAGCGAGCCTTAGGAACTTGTCATTCTACAAGTTAGGAGGAGGGTTGTAACATCTAAAACAATTTATGTCGACATTCCTTATGCTTGTATAAAGGGTAACTGCACTCCTTCGGGATTGTCGCAAACAAAATGAGAATGGCCAAAGAATGTGATAGAGGCCCTTGTTTCAATGTCATGGCACTCCTCCAAGGGTATCAATATGATAAAAAAAATGAATAATTGTCTTTATCATTATTTTGTCCTTGCATTGTTAATCAATGTGGTCTCATGTGCATTAACTTTCCATGTATCACTCCCCTTTGCCAAAGGTTTGTCTCAAAAATTGTCAAAACAAGCCTTAGGAACTTGTCATTCTACAAGTCAAGAGGAGGGTTGTAACATCTGAAACAATTTATGTCGACATTCCCTATGCTTGTATAAAGGGTAACTGCATTCCTTTGGGATTGTTGCAAACAAAATGAGAATGGACAAAGAATGTGATAGAGGCCCTTGTTTCAATGTCATGACACTCCTCCAAGTGCATCAACAATGATAAAAAGAAAAGAAAAATGACCAATTCAATGTGTTGACTTGGACCATCCTATGCGAAGACAAGTTAATGCATATAGATATAGTTTTTACAATGGAGATCCATGTTTTTATGTTTGATGGCATTTAATAAGTACTACGTAGTTGTGTATTTGATGTTTTGGTTAAGAACAATAACATCGTTAAATACACTATACACTATAGCGAGGTGCTTATTGAATGTCATGTGTATTTAATGTTGTTGTTAAAACAATAACATTGTTAAATACACTATGCACTATAGCGAGGTGCTTATTGAATGCCATGTTTATAACTTTAGATTTATTACATAGAAGATTAAAGTCATCATCGTCTGTCGATTTTTTTTTAAAACTATCACGTATCAATTTGGACTTGTTCCATGTGGTGTAGCATTTTGAACATAGAACTCGTTGTTTATTATGCACATTTTTTCTGGTTTCTTCCCCACCCATCCTAGGGCTCTAGATACTACGGAGAGAACCAACAACACCTAAGGATCTTCTTTTTACGAGGCCCCTAGTTGGATCTGAATTTGCATTGTACCTGTCAGGATTAGGTAAATCCGCAGGACCATTTACTAGTTCTGAACCATGTAGATAATGATGACAACCAATTTCCCAAAAAGATAGGAGTTGGAATTTTTTGAGTTTAGCAACAAATGGTTTTTCCTAGTTTATGGATTTAGCATTATCTAGTTTTTTGTTGCTATAAGACAACAAAAATTAGAATGGACAATTGTATATGGCTAGGTGTAAGTCCATAGAGGCAATAAATAATATTGAAGAGTTTATGTGAATCTAGAAGAGAAGATCAGTTATATGCTGGTACAAAGAAGATTGTAATCTCCATCTTTGAATAACAAGAAGACTGATACACTTGTTTTGTGGACGTTTCCCTCTCGAGGGTTTTACCACGTTAAATCTATGTGTTCATTATTATGTGTTTGTCATTATTATCTGTCTATTTTGTATGGTCTCTGTATTGTTTAAGCTTCCACTATAACAAGTGGTATCGGAGTCGAGTTACTGGAGATTGAGCCAAAGAGGTGAACTAAATTCCAAGAATGAATCTGGTTTCTTAAGAAAATGACTAAGGTACAAAGTGGGAATTTTGAGGTGGAGAAGTTCAACAAAAAGATCAATTTTGAGTTATGGAAACTCAAGATGAAATATCCGCTTTTGCAACAAGGGCTACATAAACCCCTGCTAGGAAAATAAAAAAGGCCAGCGAACATGTCGAATGAAGACTAGGAGGATCTGGATTTGAAAGCCCCCAATACCATTTGACTGCATGTAGCAGATGATGTCTTATTTAACATTGTTGAAGATGATTCAACAAGAGGATTATGGGTTAAATTGGAAATCGTATATATGGCCAAGTCCTTAACCAACAAAATATTTATGAAGACAAAGCTATATACCCTGATAATGACTAATGGTGCGAAGATCCATGATCATCTGAATACATTCAAGGATCTATCCTGTTAGTTAACTAGTGTGGGTGTGAAACTTGATGATGAAGAGAACGAAATAGCTTTGTTGTGCATGCTTCATGATTCATGGGATCATCTTATTACCTCTATGTCATTTAATAATCCAGAATCCTTTGATTATGACACTATTGTTGGAGCCTTGTTATTTGAAGAGCAACGAAGGAACAATAATAAATAAACTTCTTCATTAGCAACAATAGTGACTAGAGGTCGATCAAGTGAACGAGGGAAGAGTTCAAGACATACATCCAGGTCGAAGTCAAAAGTAAAGAAGGTTAAGCTTAGGTGTTGGTTTTGCAACAAATCAAGTCATCTAAAGAAAGATTGTTGGAAGAGAAAAGGATCTAAGGAGGATTTGTCCCAAGATCATTCCATGAGGGAAGCAAACATAAAAGAAGAAAGTCCAGAAATGGTTGATGAGGTACTATCTATTTCCAATGCCCACCAACATCAAAATAATTGGCTATTGGATTATGGTGCCTCTCACCATATGTGTCTTTGCATAAGTTGATTTTCATCATATGAATCAATTGATGAAGGGGTTGTTTATATGGGAAATGATATTTCCTATAAAATTCTTGAAATCAGAAGCGTTAAAATCAGGATTTATGATGGCACTGTAAAAACATTGACTAAGGTTAGGCATGTTCTTGAACTAAGAAATAATCTGATATCTATGGGAAATCTAGATGTTGATGGTTACAAGTTTGTGGTTCAAGATGGAGTTATGAAGGTGTCCAAGGGAATCTTAGTGGTCATGAAAGCAATAAGGATCGAGAACCTATAGAAACTAGAAGGGATTTATGAGGTAAGTTAAGTAGAGATTGTGTTTGAAGCTGCAAGTGACCCTGCTCGTTTATGGCACTAGCGCTTGGGACATATGAGCGAGAAGGAACTAAAATTACTTATGGATCATATGTTACTTCCTAGTATAAAATATTTGAATTTTAATTTCTGCAAGCACTACATGTTTGTTAAACAGGCTAGGCATAAGTTTAAAGCAGAAATGCATGTTAGCAAAGGTATCCTAGATTACATTCACTTTGATGTTTTTGGTCCATCCCTGAGAGTTTCCTATGGAGGATCGTAATACTGTGTGACATTTATAGATTATTATTCCAGGAAGGTTTGGATCTATTTATTAAAGAGAAAAGCTGATGTGTTTAAAGAGAAAAATTCCTATCCCCTGCTCATTGAATTGAACATTACTGCATTCATTCATTCATTCAAATTGAAATTTTCATAAGCTATGGTATGATATTATGATTTACAAATGGAAATGTACAAAGGTTTTCAACTATTCCAATGTTTTTTTTCTATCAAAGTTCAAAAAAGTTAAATATGAAATCATACGATGAAATTTGGAAACAACACATAACTATATAAGCTTACGAATGAAATCGAACAAAGGTTTTCAACTATTTCAATGTTTTTTTTAAACATTTGTGAAAGATACAAAGGTTTTGAACTATTTCAATGTTATTTTGTCAAAGATTCAAAAAAGTTAAATCTGAAATCATTGATGAAATTTGGAAATACCACATAAGGTCAACCTAGATGGTGCACAGTCAAACAAAACCTTATTATCTTTGTGGCAGGCAGGGTTATAAGGAAATCGATAGAACGTTGGCTTTATATTAACCAGGTTGTTGACAAAAATTTAATCCATGAAGCCTAAGATAAACTTTATAAAGATAAACACTTATATATGCAATCAAAGTAAACATTATAAAGATAAAGATTTAGCTACAATAATCTTATTTTGTAATCATTATAAATTACTTTTAAAAAATTTCAATTTTCTTTTCAGTGTGAATAAAACATGATTATTTATAATAATTAAATTATAAAAATAATATAAAATATGAAATTGAGAAAAAACAAAACTGGCCACGTAAACACTTAGCAATGCCATTCATTTAATACATATCAAGGGTATCCATCGTTCATTTAATTTGATATATTGCATGTTTCACATTAATTATTAAGAAAAAAAATGTCCTCTTCTCACCACAATTTGTTAAAATACTCTCAACAAATGGCATTTCAATGACAATTTGTATTTAAATTTTTTTTTTAAATTTTAATTTCGCATTTTTAATTGGGAAATTTTTAACTTTGTATTTACAAATGTCATTTCGATGACTAGTGCATGGTTTTAATTGCATGATACAAGTACAAATATATAATGTGTGATATGCAGAGAAATCTTATGCAAGTAAAGTACATAAATAAATATCTATTATTCACTATTTATAAATAAATATCTATTATTCACATATTATTAAGTTTTAATACATTATTAAAGTTGTATATATTGATATTCTTATTTTAATAGAGTTGTATATAAAGTTGAAGTAGTTTTCATTAGATGAATAATGATCTTGAAATACATGTTTTGTTTTCCATAACTCACAATATTATATGATGTGTTACATGTTTTTTTTTTCCATTAAATATATGTTTTGTTTTTTCATAACTCACATTGTTATGTGTCATTTTATTTTAATAGAGTTTTAGAATTAATTAAATTGTTAAATGAATCTATAAAATATGTTTATTTAAATAAAATCTTTAAATAATATTAATTACTCATATTTAATGTAACATTATTTTGATAAAATATATATATATATATATAATTTAATTTTTATAAATAATTATTAACAACTTTCTAAAATATATATATAGTAGTTGTGAACTAAAAACACACACATATATATATATATATATAAAAGCATAATCGTGAACTTTAAAAAACATGTTAAATAAAACACTTTTTCTTTTGTTATAGCTATGAACTAAAAATAATATTGACAAACACAAAGCTATATATATAACAATAGTAAAGGGGAAAACATATATTAAAAATATAAATATAAATTCAACACACTATACATATAAAATATAAATACGTTTAACATGTTATTTTGATGTTTTCAACACATTTTCATGATTTGTTTTATTTGTAGGAAGTTTAAAATATAGATAGATATGGACAAATTCTTATCCTAATTCTCAATAATAATGGTTTAGTTTTTAGTTGTTATGTTCACATGAAGTTTAAAATATAGATAGATATAGGCAAATTCTTATCCTAATTCTCAATAATAATAAAATGTACATTACATTTAATTGTATAAGAGTCTCTTCTCTTCTTTTTCTTTATTGATTTATGTTAAGCAATTTTAAATATTGCATAAACATAGACTTTCACATTAAATTTATTATTAATGATATTTTTTACTCTGAGAGTTTATTTATTTTTTAATTGTTACAACTTATTTATTTTCTTATTTGAAATAACACCATGCTATCTACTACATGAATTTTAACATCTTTGGGTCATATAGTAATCATATTTATGATCTTTCATACATACTTTCTTCATACTCTCTTTTTCTTTAAGTTGTGTTTACTAAATGAAGAACTAAAATAAAGATACATCTTTTAGATTTCTTTTGCTATTTTAAAATACAACTTCATTATCTCTAATCTAAGCTGCACGGACTAGCTACCACATAGCACTTGTTTAGTAAATAGGTGAATATTTCAATATCAATAGAGACTCTCTTTTCATTTTCTTGATTCTTCTTTTTAAAGTTTAATTTTCATATTTTTATTTTACAATTGGATAATGCTCAACAAAAGGAAGTAAAGCAACAAATACGTATGGGTTTTCTTTATGATGGAAGTAGTTACAATTGAAAATTGTTAATTAGAATATTAATTTTTAGAAATAAAATATTTTTAAATAGAAGTTTAGTTTGCTTTTTAATATAAAAACTTTAAAATATAAGTTAAACATCTCACTAAATCATTTTTAAAACTTTTGTAACATGTGAATATTATAGGATGGTTAAGTGGTAACAACCAAATATTAAACTTTTAATTTTATATAGATTTTAAAATTAATTAAAGTTATATTTTAACTATGTATAAATTTTAAAGTTAAATAAAATTGATATTCTATCTTTTAAGGCTAGCTTTTTATAAGCACACATAATTATGATACAATTAATATTAATTTTAAAATGTTAATATAAAATTAAATACAATTTCATTTTTCTATTTTAACTATTAGTAACTTTCTAAGAGTATATGCAATAATTGGCAAGGTATATATACCACCAAATAACACATGTTTTTATTTATTAAGTCATTTCCAAGAAAATCTACAACAACTACAAGCTATATATATCACCAAATGATATATGTTCTTAACCATTAAACCCATATATCACCAAATGATATATGTTCTTAACCATTAAACCCACTTAGATGCACTATAATCTCAAAAAATATTAATTGTCAAAACATTTTTTTTTGGCTTATGCATAAAAATTAAGACACTGTTCTCCCATTTTTAAAGCTAGACCAAGTTGACTCGACAATGTTATTCTAATTCTAAGTTGGTTTGAAGATTATATCAATAATGAAGAACTGTCTTTATCATTATTTTGTCCTTGCATTGTTAATCAATGTGGTCTCATGTGCATTAACTTTCCATGTATCCCTCCCCTTCGCCAAAGGTTTGTCTCAAAGATTGGCAAAACGAGCCTTAAGAACTTGTCATTCTATAAGTCAAGAGGAGGGTTGTAACGTCTGAAACAATTTATGTCGACAACTCATTATTTATTATGCACATTTTTTCTGGTTTCTTCCCCACCCATCCTAAGGCTCTAGATACTGTGGAGAGAACCAACAACATCTAAGGATCTTCTTTTTACGAGCTCCTTAGTTGTATTTGAATTTGCATTGAACCTGCCAGGATAGGGTAAATCCACATGACCATTTACCAGTTTTGAACCATGTAGATACTGATGACAACCAATTTCCCCAAAAGATAGGATTTGACATTTTTTGAGTTTAGAAACAATTGATTTTTCTTGGTTTATGGATTTAGCATTATCTAGTTTTTTGTATTTTGATTTTTTTGTTGCTTTAAGACAACAAAAATTAGAATGGACAATTGTATATGGCTATGTGTAAGTCCATAGAGGCAATAAATGATATTGAAGAGTTTATGTGAATCTAGAAGAGAAGAATAGTTATATGATAGTGCAAAGAAGATTGTAATCTCCATGTTTGAATAACACAAAGATTGATACACTTGCTTTGTGGATGTTTCCCTCTCGAGGGTTTTACCATGTTAAATCTAGGTGTTCATTATTATGTGTTTGTCATTATTCTCTGTTTATTTTGTCTGATCTTTGGATTGTTTAAGCTTCCACTATAACAAGTGGGATCAGATCCGAGTTACTAGAGATTAAGGCAAAGAAGTGAACCGAATTCCAATATTGAATCTGTTTGCTTGAGAAAATGGCCAACGTACAAAGTGGGAATTTTGAGGTGGAGAAGTTCAATAAAAAGATAGATTTTGAGTTATGGAAACTCAAGATGAGATATATGCTTTTGCAACAAGGGCTACATAAATACTTGATAGGAAAATTATAAAAAAGGCTGGCAAACATGTCAAATGAATACTGGGAGGATCTAGATTCGAAAGCCCTCAGTACCATTTGACTGCACTTAGAAGATGATGTCTTATTTAACATTGTTGAATATGATTCAACAATAGGATTATGGGTTAAATTGGAAATCCTATATATGACCAAGTCCTTAACCAACAAAATATTTATGAATACGAAGCTATATACCCTGATAATGACTAATGGTACGAAGCTCCATGCTCATCTGAATATGTTGAAGGATTTGTTATGTTAGTTAACTAGTGTGGATGTGAAACTTGATGATGAAGAGAAGGAAATAGCGTTGTTGTGTACACTTCCTTATTCATGGGATCATCTTATTACCTCTATGTCATTTAATAATCTAGAATCCTTTGATTATGACACTATTGTTGGAGCCTTGTTATTTGAAGAGCAACGAAGGAACAATAATAAATAAACTTCTTCATTAGCAACAATAATGACTAGAGGTTGATCAAGTGAATGAGAGAAGATTTCGAGACATACATCCAGGTCGAAGTCAAAAGTAAAGAAGGTTAAGCTTAGGTGTTGGTTTTGTAACCAATCAAGTCATCTAAAGAAATATTGTTGGAAGAGAAAAGGATCCAAGGAGGATTTGTCCCAGGATCATTTCATGAAGGAAGCAAACGTAAAAGAATAATGTCCAGAAATGGTTGATGAGGTACTGTCTATTTCCAATGCCCACCAACATCAAAATAATTGGATATTGGATTATGGTGCCTCTCACCATATGTGTCTTCATAGAAGTTGGTTTTATTCATATGAATCAATTGATGAAGGGATTTTTTATATGGGAAATGATATTTCCTATAAAATTCTCGAAATCAGAAGCGTCAAAATCAGGATGTATGATGGCACAGTGAAAACATTGATTGAGTTCAGGCATGTTCCTGAACTAAGAAAGAATCTGATATCTATGGGAAATCTATATGTTGATGGTTACAAGTTTGTGGTTCAAGATGGATTTATGAAGGTGTCCAATGGAATCTTAGTGGTCATGAAAGCAATAAGGATCAAGAACCTATAGAAACTAGAATAGATTAATGAGGTAAGTCAAGTAGAGGTTATGTTTGAAGCTACAAGTGACCCTGCTTGTCTATGGCACTAACGCTTGGGACATATGAGCGAGAAGGGATTGAAATTACTTATGGATCATAAGTTATTCCCTAGTATAAAATTTCTGAATTTTAATTTCTGCAAGCACTGCATGTTTGGTAAACAAGCTAGGCATAAGTTTAAAGCAGAAATGCATGTTAGCCAAGGTATCCTAGATTACATTCACTATGATGTTTGTGGTCCATACCCAAGAGTTTCCTATGGAGGATCGTAATACTTTGTGAAATTTATAGATTATTATTCCAGGAAGGTTTGGATCTATTTATTGAAGAGAAAATTGAATGTGTTTAATGTATTTAAGTAGTTTAGGGATTTGGTTGAAAATAACACAAGTAGGACAATCAAGTGCTTAGGGAACGATAATGGAGGTGAGTTCTCATTTAATGAGTTTGAGAAATATTACAAGGAAGTTAGGATCCAGAGGCATAAAACCACAGTCTATACTCCGCAACAAAATGGTGTTGTTGAATGTATGAACATGACTCTTCTAGGGAGAGCAAGGTGTATGCTCAGTAACGCCAAGTTGCAATAGGAATTGTGACCAGAGACAGTTCTTACAACATGCTATCTGGTAAATATATCACTATCAACTGCAATAGATTGTTATATTCCTGAAGAGGTATGGACAGGACACCCTTGTGATTATTCGAATCTTAAATTTTTTAGTTGTGATACTTATGCTCTAGCTCCAAACAGTCAGTGTTCTAAGTTAGATCCGAAGTCAAAGAAGTATGTCTGTATTGGATATAGTGAAGGTGTTAAAGGATACAAATTGTGGGATCCTACTTCCCACTAAATCATCATTAATAGAGATTTTGTATTTGATGAAATGTCACTCATGAAGTCATATTTGGAGGACGATGAAATAAAATAGGAAGACGAGCCACATTGTAATGTCCCCAACCCTCGACCGGCGAAGAGGACGTTACTGATGCTACTATATATCTGGGAAACCAGCCCCATGAACATACTCATGAAAAATTTAAATGCTTTGAACTAAAACATGCATACATTATTACCATACAGCGGAAGCAAAACCATACATTCAAGCATTCAGCATGTTCATTGTAATTCATTATCAAATGTAATTGCAAGAATTTAAACACAAGAATACGTATCTTATGAGGAATCTCCTCCCACAACCAGCTATGTCGCTGCAAGGTTCCACCCAACCATAGGCAGTGTCCTCCTTAATCTATTAGCAACACTGCCACCCCCGAGCTGCGCATGATTCCCCAAGGAAAAGGAAACTAGCAGGCTCACACATAGCCAAAGATATGTCAAAAATCAATCAAGAAAAATCTATGTTTGGGTTTATTAGACTGCCAAGGGGACACAACAACACATAACCAAGCCAACAAGTTGGGTTTATCAAGTTATCAGGAGATGGAAGCACTGTCTGCTAAGCTAGTGGGCTCACTGAAGAGCTAAGGATGCCTACACCAGAACAAGCTTGACTCCTAAGACATCCACACACACCCAACACAAGGAATCATTCCCTTCTCTGCTGCATAGTCCCTTGGGACATGACTTCACTTCCAATGTTATTCAGGGGGTGTAGAGAAGAGATTCAACCCTCTAGCTCTGTCTATGAGGCTCCTGTAAAACACTAGGTTTGTCAAGTAGACTCCTTTCCACTCCTACATAGTCCAAAGACCAATCCACTGTGCACACACAACAAAAAAACCATTCATAGCTCTGGGGTTTAAAAGAAAACACCATAGAACAAAACTGAAAGGACAATTTGGGTAATACATAGCTCAGACTGAGCAATTCAACTCCATAGTTGTTCTTGGCCCTATCATGGCCAAAATGACTCAACAAAAACCCACAACAACCCGATTTTCATGGGGATACCAGCAGTGATTTCTCGGCTGCGTGAAGAAAGGAATGCAACATGCATGAAGGTGAACTCACCTGCCCAGACCCACAACGTGAAGAGAACTACACGCAGCCAAAATACCAAAAATGAAAATCACACACAAGAAACTTCCATCCGTTTGAGAGAGAGCCCAACGTGGATTTTTTATGATGGGGAAAAATGTCTCGGGCCCAAAATCGCGAATGAGAGCTACCCACAGCAAAACCGTGAAGGTGAAGTAGCTCTCCTAGCTCTCTGCGTGAGGAGAAATCCCAAAAAATGTGTGTGAGGAGAGAAAAACAACCGTCTTTGTGTGAGAATGACAAAATGGAAGAATGGGGTCTCTTCTTCTCCTGCCCACGTGAGGAGGAATGGCTTCCTGGTGGAGTGTGCGTGTGGGAAAGGACTGACAGTCCTACCACACACCACTACCCATGCAAAATGGTTTTCTCAGGCAATAACTGCCCCCAACTAACTCCAAAGAATTTAGTTTGGTAGTTGACTGATTAATGGGTTCTCCTATTGACATCTGGCTTTTCCCTATTGGCCCCAAAGGTTAAATAATTCCCCCCTCCTTATCCTTAGGAAAATTATTCCCTTTTCATTATGGTTGCATTGACATAGCTGGTTGTGGGTATTTTTAATTAAAATTCATGTTTACATGATGCCAAAATTAATATGTGTCGGATAGCACGATATACCATCGTCAACGATTTTAATCGCCAGAACACAAAACATTAAATCGATGGTGGGGATTTCGCCTTTAGCTCCACACCATGATTAATTACAGTATATACATCATATACATTTAATGCAAATGGGGTCAAAACCGGGGTGTTACACACATGTTCAATAAATTCAGTTGCATACTCAATCATATATAAGAGAGGAGGATCATGATATTGTTCATGAAGATGCTCCTGAAAAAGAAGATGTAGAGACAAAAAATTTCCAAGATGATATTGAGGAATTTTCACAGGCATCTTTGCGAAAGTCTACACAGTTGAGAACTTTTCCAAAAAGGTTTGATGATTTTGTTACATATGTTTCTTTGATTACTCATGATAGAGAGCCTAGTTGTTATCAGGAAGCAATCAAGGTGTCTAAAAGTTATAAGTATACATTAGCAATGAAAGAAGAAATGGATGCCTTGGAAAATAATAAAACATGGGACCTGGTGGAACTTCCAAAGAAAAAAAATTTGTTGGTTTCAAGTGGGTCTACAAGCTGAAGAAAGGTGTTGATGACAAGGTTGAAAAACATAAACCAAGACTTGTAGAAAAAGTGTACTCTCATAAAGAAGGTATTGATTTCCATGAAAAACATTTCACCAGTCCTTAAGCTTGTTTCTATTCACTTAGTGTTAGCACTGGTTCCTTTACTTGATCTTTAGTTAGAGAAGCTAGATGTTAAAATTGCATTTCTACATGGATATTTGGATGAGGACATTTAAATGGAACAAGCCGAAGGATTTGTTCAAATTAGAAAGGGATATTGGTTTGCAAGCTCTTATATTGAGGAATTTTCACAGGCATATTTGTGAAAGTATACATGGGTCAGAACTTTTCCAAAAATGTATGATGATTTTGTTACATCTGTTGCTTTGATTAATAATGATGGAGAAACTACTTTCTATCAGGAAGCAATGAAGGTGTCTAAACGTTCTAACCCTAAATTAGCAATGAAAAAAGAAATGGATGCCTTGGAAAATAATAAAACATGGGACCTAGTGGAACTTCCAAAGGACAAAAAAGTTGTTTATTCCATGAATTTTTTGCACCAGTGGGTCTACAAGCTGAATAAGGTGTTGATTCCAAGGTTTCAAAACAAAAAGCAAGACTTGTATCAAAATGGTACTCTCAAAAAGAAGGTATTGATTTCAATGAAAAAAAATTCACTAGTCGTTAAGTTTGTTTCTATTCAGTTAGTGTTAGTAGTGGTTTCTTCACTTGATCTTGAGTTAGAGAAGCTAGATGTTAAAATTACATTTCTACATGGTGATTTGGATGAGGAAATTTACATGGAATGATAAGAAGGGTTTGTTCAAAATCAGAAAGGAAGATTGGTTTGCAAGCTCAGAAATTCATTGTATGTCCTAAAGTAGTCTCCCAGGAAGCGGTACAAGAAGTTTGATTCCTTCACGGTGATCCAAAATTTTACCAGAAGTGAGTATTGTTGGCATTTCCCTCTCTTGGACCTAGGCTCAGTCCCTCCTTTGTGTGCAACAAATCCCAAGAGATAATCCTGAGAGAGAGAGAGGTTCAGTCAGGAGCATGTGTGACACATATGTGGTCTCACCCGGGATATCTTTCTATGGGTAACTGCCAGAACCAGGTTTCTGCACTTGGGTGGGGGATTTCTCATCCCTTGGTATTCTACCAAGGTGCTCGACCAAAGCTAATGGCTGGGGTATTTATACTTATTATGCCCATTTAAGCTGCGACACACTCATCCTTCAATTGGTATTATCACAATAAACCTGATGCAACATAAAATCCATTCAAGAATAATAGTGCAACAAATACATATAAACTCATTCATAAGAAAATACATAATCACTTATTCACAACAACATATATATGCAACTCAAAAAAATTCATCATTCATACATTTGACATAGTATCTGACGTGGAAACCCATCCGAGAAAAACCACTAAGTCACTCTTCATCTGGCATGAGAAATATATGGCACATTTTTGTCGACGTACTAAGCTACAAACTCTGTTCTATATCTTTCTTCCTTATCTATGCATACTTCTTTCTCCTCTCATGCTCTTTGGTCTCCTATCACTATTCTTTCTCTACTTAACTCTACTGACAATCCACACATAGCTTGGATCAACTCAACTTCCTCTATGACTCTATTGTCAATCCACACACAGCCTGGATTGACTCAACCCCTTCTACACTCCTGCACACTCAAATGCAATCTTTTCAACTCCTCTCTACGACTCAAAACACTAATAGGTGACACAACTTAAAGAAGCTAACACATGGCCCAGAGCCAACTGACTAAGAGCGAATTAACCATGAGCTAAATGACTAGAGGATATCCCGGATACAACTTGGGTTTCTCCTTTTATATACTCTTACATGTTTCTCTCATCCGGCTTCATATAGTTATCCAACACATTTTCTTTCCTATTCTAGTGATACATGACAATGGGAACTAACAACTTGACTTACAAATATTCTCTCATATGTGCAGCTTATGTCGGCTCTAGCCGACCTTGTACCCATGATCTTTCCAAACTGTCACTTTCTAGCCGTTGCACCACTGCACACCTTGTGACATGGCTTATTCCATCACATCTTTCCTCGTCACATCCTTCCCTTCTATCTCAACTTCTCTTCTGTTGTGAAATCTCTTCTGTCACGAACTCTCTTCTTCTGTTGTCACAACTTCCTCTTCGATTTCTTCTTTCCTTAGATTTTTCTTCTTTGTCTACTTATATTCCTCTTCTATTGCATTTTCCTTCCTTGCTACTTCTTAGACCTCGTCCTACCTTCCTTCCTTCCACGATTGCTTATGTCGCAACTCCCTACCCTTATTTTCCTTCTTCTGTTATTCCTTCTCTACTTTTGTCGTAGCTCCTTTTACTTCTTGCGACCTAACTCTTTTCACACTTGGGCATAATTCTTACTGAATTATGCCTATATTTCCCTAGGCCCAAAATGTCCCCAACACTCACATGTGTCTCATCCTCAGCCACACGAAATTATTCTTCCATTTCTCGATTTGTGTCGAATTTGCTTTGAAAATATTGCAAGGTGTTCACTACTTTATTTGCCTCATGTCGCACATCTTCCTCTGTATATTTCAATGTCTCCACAAGGTCAGAACTGACATGTTACAACATTACCTTTTCTGATGATTCTACTGCTTGGCACACCTTTTGATGTACAGGCTGAATAATGAATGTAATTCTTTTAGCTTCAGTCTATAATTCTGCAATTTTTTCAGTTCTTTCCTGTTGTTGCATGCACAACACTGTAACCTACTACTGCAATTTCTTGATTTCTATTGCCTTAGCCATTTTTTAAACTAAGGGAAAAATTTTCATCACATTCTTCATTTGGTTCATATCTTCCTCAACTATGTGCAACTCCTCTGCGACTTTCACTAATTATGTGTCATCTATCAATGTTTCCAAATCCTAAGAGAATTGGTCAATAGCCTTAGCACATAGTGCTTCTGCCTCTTCTATCCTCTTCGTAGCTTCAGTTGCTGCTTATTTTTGCTCCTCCAACACCTCTGGGGGTGTGCTTGGTCTTATCTGCGCTTTGAGCTCTACGAATTTCTTTTGAAGGTCTTATGCTATCTCACCAAGTCGAGTGACCTTAGCTTCTGGAACCATTTCCTTTGTTATGCCTTCATCCACAAAATTTGTACATGCAAGGGCTACAACCTTGTCGAAACTATGCCTATTTTCTTCCCACATATTTGTCTTATGCTCAGCCTCTTGCACTTCCTGCTTCATCTTGTTAACACTTTTATTCCCAAATTTTTCTTGTTTAATCAAGGCGCCTTCTCTTACTTTTATTTTTTCGATTGAAACATTATGCATCGCATATACTTCATCCATTTGCATCAACAAAAAACCTATTATTATTTGGCCTATACTTTTGGCTACATCGTTGAATTATGGGGTTCCTAGATCAAGCACTTTAACTGAAATATTGGTGCAACCGGCACTAGTATTTCAGTTGGTCTCTCTTTGTAAGTTCTAGGTATATCCTGAGACTCAACCCTTGGGGGAATATAATCTACTACAACTTTAACTTTTTTGACAACTTTACACAACACTTTGAGTAGATTAATAACAATTCCTGTAAGATCTGTTCGTTAATCCTCTATTGTCTTGAAGCTTGTCTACGCAACTTCTATTGTTGCTTCAGTCACAAATGCCAAATCATCACCATCAAGGATGACGGTATTTTCAGTTTTATCATCCTTTCTCTTTTTATTTCGTTTTGACTCTGCCTACTCCATATCAGCCTCGTTCCTTTTATTTTCTATATCTGGATCTGTTAGAGTTTAACTCAAACCTCTTTGAGTTGGTTTGAGATATTCCTACAGGTTTTCTTCCTCATCTCCATAATTTGGCGGTGGTGAATTGTCCTATCGCAGGTCTTCTTCTGTCTCTAATTAGTATTCTAGCACAAGAAATCACCATTCTTTAGGCCATTCGTCAACAATGGCTTCAAGTTCTTCTTCAGTTAGTAAAAATTGCATCCACAACCATTGGCAACGTGGGTCCTATCACGGATGTATCTTGACATGATGTGCACCAATCTCGAATTTGATAATTTGACGAACAGTTTCATTCGTAAGTATGTGATCGTCCTTTATCTAATGCCTCAGGGCCTCTCCATGCATAAAGGATTCGATATTATTTTCTTTCTCCCTCACGTTTCTATCCTTGTCGAACCATAGGTTCTGGTATTGATCTCCTCTACATTGCATTGGAAGATCTACCCCTTGGTAGCTCGGTGGGTTGGACCATGTGATGAATGAAATTAAAATCAACAACTAGGAGTAGTGGAATTTCTTACCCTCCTCCTGTGACTCAACATCATCTTGCAACAATTCATTCAACATTAATTGCGACCAATTGATATGAACTCCCTCCACGCAAAGTTCAACTGGAGCAATGGTACCCACAGTACATTGGTTCGATCGCATCTTGCACAACAATTAAGAATCCCTTCATATCAAAGTGAATAATATGGTCATTAATCGAGGATATTAGGAATCCTATGTTATCTCTAATCACATCATGTTTTTATTTTATCCTTGCGGATATCGCAGTTTCCTGATCTTTCCTTAAAAGGGGTGTTGGATCTATTCCTGCTGGTGGTAGGCCTGTAATGATTGTAATGAGATCAACATCCATAGAGATTGGTTTTCCAAGCCATTGATAACCACCATGAAAAAAATAATAGTAACTGCTTGAAACATGTATTTATTTCTATACTTCAGCCAAAATGTGGCATATATAGTACTTCAAGTCCTCTATCCCGTTCCATTGGAACCAAATGCTTTGGCCCATCTAGTGTCCTATATAGTGAGCATGTAGTTCTTGTGATCCAATTTTTTTGGCTTCTTGGTGTTGCGGTCAGCAAAGGATAGCTTCCACAGGTTCAGAAAAATATCCTTCAACACCTTCACTCTTTTTGGCACTGATGGTGCAATCAATAGAGCCCCTGACTTCTAACCTTCGACACACCAAAGTGTCTTAGTGGGATGTATGGAAACATCAAATTTCAGGTTTTGGAGTATTCATCCTCCTGATGAGCTGACGTTGTTGGTTTCGTTGTGTTTCCTTTCCTCTTCCTATTTCTAGAGCGCTTCCCCCATGTAGTTCTAGATGAACCTGATCTGTCTGCATGTGATTTTCCTAAAGGCCTAACAGGAACTGGCTCAACAACTGGAGGGTTCTTCTCAACAGATGGTGGAACCTATACTTGTGGTGGGATATATCTAACAATATCTTCCATGGCTAATGTAGGTGATTTAGTCACAACCTCATATTCAACAATTGCACTTGTGTTGGAAATGGAAATGACCGTGCTTTGAATCATTTTCTTCAGCTGTTGCGGTTGTAGACAACAATCCCTCTTCTCTCATGCAAATAGAATGAAATGAATTTGGGTGTGAAGGTTAATAGTATGCAACAGTTGTCCACGACCGTGCTTCACACACGCATGAAATCAATAGAAAGGAATATGTCCCTTCAGTCACATGGGTGTATCGTCCGAATAATTAAGGAAAATTCTATGCATGCTAATGATTAGCTATCACATTAAATGGTAGTTATTTCCATAAAGACAGACATGACCAAAAATCACACCGCTAAATTCTCTCGGACGTTTGAAATTAATGACATACAGCTGTCATATATGTGACTATTGTTCTTCTTGCGATATCGTCACACTCCTTATGACCTGTTTTCAGCCTTTAACAGAGTCCTTTTCTTGTAATAGACTAGGTGTGTTCGCCCTGAATTTATGGTCTTCTCCAGATATCAAGTCTGCAAGACTTTACTTCCTTCTGTGACAGACTAGCAGTCCTCAAACAATATTTTTTGGATTTTTTTTATGCAACCAAGTCGTTGTTATCATGATACAAATTCAACCAAATTCCATTCACTAGTCCTTTGACTTTTGTTCCATCTATATTTTCAAATTTCATTGCTCATCCATTAGTGATCATCTTGATGATATACGGTCCCAACCAATGTGTTTTCAACTTTCCTGGGTGCTTGAAACATTTTCTCTCATACATAAGAACAAGTCCTCAGACTTGAAACTGCTTGTTCTTAATGTGTTTATCATGCCATAATTTTTGTCTTTGTTTTTCAACATTTTGATGAAATCCTGCAACGAAACGTTCTTCTTCCAATTGCAACAATATTTCTTCGACAACATCGACATCTGCATGTGATCACAACAATTCTTAAGCTTGGGGAAATATACTCGATAGGAAACACAACTTCATGTCCATACACCAACTGAAATGGAGTTTGTCATGTCAATTTCTTATAAGTCGTGCAAGATTCCCATAATACTGCTGAAATTTTTGTATCCCAACCATCTCTTTGAACGTTACAAATCTTTGTCAATGCGTTTTCCAGAATTTTGTCAAATGTTTTGACAACTCCATTTGCTTGAGGGTGATAAGGTGTTTTCCTTCTATGCTGAATCTAGAATTCCTCCGTGAGTTATTCGATCAACTGGTTGAAAAAGTGTGTACCTTAATCACTTATTAAAATCTTTGGGCATCCAAATCATGTCACGAAATTCTCAAATAAAAACTTCGCAGTGATCGCAGCAGTACAATCCTTTACTGGTGCTGCTTCAACCCATCTGGTAAGGTAATAAGTTGCATTAATAATATAGAATTCACTAGTACATTTTCCTATTAGACTGATAGGACCCACAAAATTAATGGCATATTTATCAAATTCTTGTAAAGTTATTTGAGGTACTTATGGCATTTCGTCCTGTCGCGATGGCTTTCTAGTCCTTTGGAAGACATCATAGTTGCGACAATGATCCCAGGAATCCACATGCATGTTGTGCCACCATAATCCCGCTTGCAAAATCTTGTGCACCGTATATTTTCCTACGTAGTGACCTCCTACGACACCGTCATGTGGTTTATTTAATATCAATGGTTGGTCGTGCTCCAAGACGCAATGATGAAGAATCTCATCAGGACCCATTTTATAAAATTGTCTAGCAATCAACTGGAAATACGTAGCGTGCACAACCAACTATTTCTTATGCGTAATGGTGAACTCAAATGGCATATAATCTATCCTAAAAAATTGTATGATATCTCTATAATGATCATCAAACATGGTTATCACAAATAGTTGCGCATCAAGAAGATTATCGTTCAGGTTATTAGGATCTTCACCACTTTCTACACTTGAAAGATGGTATGGACCCAAATTCAGTCAACCAGGTTTAACAATTATTTCAAAATCAAATTCCTGGAAGAGGACAAGCCACTGGTAGATATTCCCCCTCAACACTAGATTATTGACCAGGTATTTTAATGCAGAATGGTCAGTGCACATCTTAAAATGTCCACCCAACTGTTAGAATATTGTGAACATATGAAATAATATCGTAACACAATATTAAATATGGAAAGCATTAGAAACATAGAGCATGAAACATGTGAAACAATGAACATTTGAAACCCAGGACAAGGCCCTATCATTAGTTGTGGCGATTAGTCCACATTTTTTATATTCACAGAGGTGTAGCAGTTATATGATGCGGTTGTACCAATACTCCAACACCCCCCCCTTCGGCGTGGCTCGAGGGGATTGAACATGAGACCTATGCTCTAATACCAATAGAGAATAATGAGCCAATATATCACTTAAATATATGAAAAAATATAGTCATCAAGCAACTAATCTTAAGAACAGGTTCAATTTTTGTTAACACCATGTTAATATGCAACAGATGAATTCCCTAAGAATGTCAATGCTTCCATATAGGAACGTTAGAAACAAGAAACACATGTGAATTCTTCCATATAGGAACGTTAGAGACAAGTAGGAACAATACAACCTCTGCAATCATAAGAATATAAATATCAATGCAACAAGAACAAGTTGCTCATGACAAATATTTCAATATTATAAGATTGCTCAAGGCCATATAAACATTGAGTAAATGATGAATAAAATAAACATGACATGATATATATGAAAATAGATCAAAATGTTTAATATGATAAACATATAGCAAAATATGATCAACCCATGATATCACTTATAAAAAATTATGAAATGACAAGTCACTAATGGCCATAATCATGGGTTCATTTCTTGTTAACATCATGTTAATATGCAAGAGATGAAATGTCCTGGAAATATCAATGCTTCCATATAGGAATGTTAGAGACAAGTAGCACATGTCAATGCTTCCATATAGGAATGTTAGAGACAAACAACACAGGAACTAGATAGTCTCTACAATACATGAAAAAAAAATACCCCAATTAAAGAATTAATGACAAGCCAAAAATATGCTATCACATAGATTCAAAAAAATTGATTTTACTCAAGAAATTAATTAGTAAGAGCATATAATTATCATAAAGAGTTTGCTTATAAAAACTATGAATTATTTTTTACACAAAAGTCAGTAATAACATATAAATAAAGCAAATAATGATCACAAGATAACACATATAGAATCATCGTTATCACTATTAGAAGAGTGAGACCATGTTAGAATATTGAGCAAACAAAATTGATCAAAGAAAACAATGATATCACTTATAGATATGAAAATATAGCCATTAAACAACTAAGTCCTAAGCATAGGTTCATTTCTTGATGTGACCATTACCATACTAGATATCCATGCTCCTGAAAATGTCAAAACATCTTCTACACAAAGAAGGTTATAGACATAAACAAAAATAAGACAACCTTTGTAAACATGATGAATAAGAATAGAAACCCTAACGCAAAGAGATCAAGAAGAACATGACAATAATTTAAAGATAAGAGATGAATAAAAAATGAATTTCTCACCAAAACCGAAGCCCAACAGCTGCTAAAAGACGAATCTGTCACTCTGCAGCAGAAAACCAAAAGCATGAAAAATAAAAAATTTAAAATGAGTATAACTTGGTCAATATTTCCTGGAATTTTTATTATAACCTGTTTTCGGAACTGGAGAAGTGCTTCTACGTCCACTATTACAAACAGAATAGAAATCTGGGCACTCAATCAAAATATATTCGCTCTGCAATATTTCCATCTGTATGGAAAATTTCAGGAAGAAAAAAAATAACTAATTTTAATTCAGCGATATATTCTCTTTCCAAGCATGAAATCAGGCAATTTTTTTTGAAATTGAGTATATTTGCGAGAGGAACTCAGACATGCAATTTAGTTGATAAAAAACTACACATAAAATGTTTAAAAAATATCTAAAATTCATCTCCCAATTTTACATTAAACACTTCTCCACAAGGGTTAGGGTTTGAAAGAAAAAATTCAAATATGTAGAATAAATCCAAATCTAAAAAAATACCACGAGTATTATAGATTGGGTCACAAAACTACAAAAAAATGTAACTTTGTTAAAGAGCATTCAACCTTGCTTGTTAGACGTGCATGCCTTTTTAATACCAATATTGGATACTCCTTTATTTATCTAGGACTCTATACACGATTCAGCTAGAGGTCCACTAGTTTGGGATCACTATGAACTATTATTATTTAAACACACATAGTTAGAAGCTCCTTCATCTCTCAGGCATCCAGTCCCATTCTTATTCCAAATCCTGATGCAGATTCAAAGGCAGAGTAACTATCGGTAGCAGAAGATAAGATAGAGGATATAGTTGAACCCCAAAAAGCATGAGTAGAGGGAACATCCAAGATGGAAACAACTATGCAGCTCTCCTTTTCAAACGACATCCATTGTTGTTTCAAATTCAAAATAGCCTCAATAAGGATTCATTCTTTCTATTTTAGCCCACTTAATTAATTTGGTTGTCTACCACCAGTGCCCAAGTAAAATCATGAACATATGTTGCTTGAAAATAAAAAATAAAAAAAATTACAGAAAAAGTTAGAGCATAACAACCTGCTCTGATACCATGTTAGAGTGATATCATTGTTTTATTTGATTAATTTTTTTGCTCAATATTCTAACATGGCCTCACTCTTCTAATGATAATCACCCTTCTATATGTGTTATCTTGTGATCATTATTTGCTTTATTTATATGTTATTGTTAACTTATGTGTAAAAACAATTTCATAATT
Source organism: Pseudotsuga menziesii (assembly GCA_001517045.1). NCBI lineage: Eukaryota > Viridiplantae > Streptophyta > Pinopsida > Pinales > Pinaceae > Pseudotsuga > Pseudotsuga menziesii. The sequence goes on from LPNX010244824.1 coordinate 237,459, forward strand.
TTATAAGCAATCTATTTATGATCATTATATGCTCATAATCTCTTTATGATCATTATATGCTCATTATTATAACCTGTGTGTTTCTGATACAGAGGTACAGATTGATACCAACTTCCAAGCAAAGTAGTTATGCTGTAACTTGGTTTATGATTCTTTTTGTGTTAAATGCTTCCATATATCCTATTTATAATCACAAAAAATTGCATCACATTTAACAAAGAAAAGTTGGTTGCAAGATCAGGTCGCCTCTAGAACTAGTTGTTACTGCAGCTGCATCTATATATCAACATTAGAACCTCATCAAAGTTCAAATCAAATTCAAGAATTTTGTTTTTGGGATCATTGAAGTTAAAACATTGAATTTAATGCAAAAACAATATATCTATGAAAAATCATCATTCATGAAGATTTAAATGGTTTATCATTCATTCAGATTGAAATTTCCATAAGCTATGGTATGATATTATGATTTACAAATGAAAATGAACAAAGGTTTTCAACTATTTCAATGTTTTTTTTCTTTTCTTTCTGTCAAAGTTCAAAAAGGTTAAATATGACATCATACGATGAAATTTGGAAACATCACATAACTATATAAGCTTACGAATGGAATTGAACAAAGGTTTTCAACTATTTCAATGTTTTTTTTCCAATGTTATTTTGTCAAAAATTCAAAAGAGTTAAATCTGAAATCATTAATGAAATTTGGAAATACCACATAAGGTCAACCTAGATGGTGCATAGTCAAACATAACATTATTTAGTAAATAGGTGAGTATGTCAATATCAATAGAGGCTCTCTTTTCATTTTCTTGATTCTTCCATTTTAAAATTTATTTTTCATATTTTTATTTTACAATCGGATAATGCTCAACAAAAGGGAGTAAAATAGAAAATATGTATGGATTTATTTTGTGATGGAATAGTTACAATTGAAAATTGTTAATTAGAATGTTAATTTTTAGAAATAAAACATTTTTAAATAGAAGTTTAGTTTGATTTTTAATATAAAAACTTTAAAATATAATTTCTGTAGCAAGACTTCTCTGGTGGTTAATTGTAGTAGGAGTCGGAAAAACCACAGTATTGTCCTGATGATGGATCCTGTTTTGGATTCGAAACGTCGATATACAATTATGAATACTGTGGTTTTTCCGACTCCTACTACATTTAAAATATAAGTTAAGCATCTAAGTAAATCATTTTTAAAACTTTTGTAACATGTAAATATTATAGGATGGTTAAGGGGTAACAACCAAATATTAAACTTTCAACTCTATATAAATTTTAAAATTAATTAGGGTTGATATTTTAACAATATATACATTTTAAAGTTAATTAAAGTTGATATTTTATTTTTTAAGGCTAGTTTTTTTTAAGTGGCACACATAATTATGATACAATTGATATTAATTTTAAAATGTTAATATAAAATTAAATACAATCTCATTTTTTGTTTGTTTTAACTATTAGTAACTTTCTAAGAGTATATGCAATAATTGGCAAGCTACATATACCACCAAATAACACATGTTCTTATTTATTAAGTCCTTTCCAAGAAAATATACAACAACTGGGAAGCTATATATATCACCAAATGATACATGTTCTTAATCATTAAACCCACTTAGATGCACTATAATCTCAAAAAATATTAATTGAAAAAACATTTTTTTGGCTTTATGCATAAAATTTAAGACACATTATCCCATTTTTAAAGCTAGAGCAAGTTGACTTAACAATGCTATTCTAATTCTAAGTTGGTGTGAAGATTATAGAAATAATGAAGAATTGTCTTTATCATTTTTTTGTCCTTGCATTGTTAATCAATGTGGTCATGTGCATTAACTTTCCATGTATCACTCCCCTTTGCCAAAGGTTTGTCTCAAAAATTGTCAAAACGAGCCTTAGGAACTTGTCATTCTACAAGTCAGGAGGAGGGTTGTAACGTCTAAAACAAATTATGTTGACATTCCCTATGCTCGTACAAAGGGTAACTGCACTCCTTCAGGATTGTTGCAAACAAAATGAGAATGGCCAAAGAATGTGATAGAGGCCCTTGTTTTAATGTCATAGCACTCCTCCAAGTGTGTGAACAATGATAAAAAAGAATGAAAATGCCCAATTCAATGTGTTGAATTGGACCATGCTATGTGAAGACAAGTTAATGCATATAGATATTGCTTTTAAAATGGGGATCCATGTTTTATGTTTGATGACATTTAATAAGTACTATGTAGTTGTGTATTTAATGTTGTGGTTAAGAACAATAACATCGTTAAATACACTATAGTAGACTATAGAGAGGTGCTTATTGAATGTCATGTGTATTTAATGTTGTTGTTAAAACAGTAACATTGTTAAATACACTATACACCATAGCGAGGTGCTTATTGAATGCCATGTATATACCTTTAGAGTTATTACACATAAGATTAAAGTCATCATTGTCTGTCGAATTTTTTTAAAACTATCACATATCAATTTGGACTTGTTCCATGTGGCATATCGTTTTGAACATACAGCTCGTTGTTTATTATGCACATTTTTTTCCAGTTTCTTCCCCACCCATCCTAGGGCTCTAGATACTACGAAGAGAACCAACAACACCTAAGGATATTCTAAATAAAGACATAAAGTGTTTGGTTTTGCAACAAATCAAGTGTCACATGCCCGAATTTGCAAAACATTTTCATGTTTTTTAGGAATATTATGTTATATTTTATGTTAAAGTTTGTAATTAATGACCAAGTGGGGTCAAGGATAATTTAATGTAATTGCATAATATTTTATTAATAAATAAATGAAAGATGAGACAACAACTTAGGGAAGCTGTTAAATGAGTGTTTTACTGGTCACTTGATGGAGGAGGCTGGGTTGAGAGCAGATTGACATGTGGCAGCATCCTAAAACTACTTCTAGCTGTTGCAAGTGGTAACTTCCCTATTTTTGTGGTCAAGATTCCCCAAGAAAGTGGAACAAGAGCAGGTGGCTCATTAAGTAAAAACTGACCCAAAAGACCTAGGTATGCTAATAAAACTTCCCATTGAAGACAGTGGAGGCTGCTCATTCTAGATTTGTGATCATTCTGAGTGAATGAAGTGCATAAGTGAATTCGATGGAGGGGACTAAATGAAGTAATTTTGAGTGCATAAGTGCTGAAGACCTGAACTAGTGCAGCTATTCTAAGCTGAGTTCATAATGCTGTAAGCGTAACTGAGTTACTGCTGAACACTCAGTGGAGTTGCAGAGGATTTATAGACTACATCTCTCACCCAGTACTTCTACCAGGTTGACCAGGAGACAAGCTCAAGGGTCCCGAGAATTGTAGTCCAGGTCTTCTCTAGGAGTTGGTTGGCAGGAACAGGTTCCTTAAGCTATTTTCACCTCATCTATACTTCCAGGTTTTTACTTGTTTAGTTTTTTCATTTAATTATTTACTGTATTCGAAAAGTTTAAGAGTTTTCAATGATATAGTATATTTCTGTTTTATTTCTGTTAAGGATAGATAGGAGAAATGTGTATGCTGTGAAAGTTAGTAACTAGCTCGATTAGGGTAAATTAGTAGAGAAATTTCTAAGTTAATTAATGGATAGAGAGAAAATACCAAAATTGTATTTTTCCACACCTTTTGCAAGGTAGTACTCTAGTACAGTAGGTTAGTTTATTTTCAAGAAGTGGATTTAATTAAAGTATGTATGCAGATGCAAATGGTTATTTTTCTACAGGATGTTTGTATAAATTGTTTAAAGGATTTCTATTGTATTTGTATTATTTACTTAAAGTACTTAAACAAATTAGATAAAAACATAGGACAGAGCCTAGTTATTACACACTGGTATGTGTAACTTTATACACCGTAAAACGAGAAAAAAATTCTATACTATAAAACCTAATATGCTTTCCTAAACAGTTATTATAGAAAACAGTAAATTATCTAGATTACTTAGCAAAGAAGTAAACCAGGTTAAATATTTACACAGTTAGTTCACCTATGTGAAAAATGTAAACTAGGGTTAACTGAAATGAAAGACTAGCTCTGTAAACTTTAAAGAAGAATTAGGGTTTGTAAAAGAATTGTTCTTTTATAACAAAATAAAATCATAATTTATAAATATAAAAATCTAGCAGTATAATCCAAAAAGTACAGAAGATAGGTAAATTTATTCAATAATATTGTTTCTTTGTTCTATTTCCAGAATTCATTTCTGCATTAATAATTATGCTATTATCAAAGTTTTCCACTGTCAAAGGTCCTCAAATCATAATTCTTTTAAAGAGGAAACACAATTTATTAATAATCTATTTAACCCTAAACCCTCGAAAAGTAAATAACAATAAAAGTAGCTAAAATGAACATAATATACATAAATATAAACCAAACAGAGATAGTGTTATTTCAGCCTTAAGCAGTGAGAATTCTTTTAATATTAAAAACAAAACTGAACAGACATAGTCTCGGCCTACGTCCTTTTACATCACCATTCAAGGCTTAAAAGCCTGAGTAAAAGTATTTTAAATACAAACAGAGTTCACTTAAACAAAACATCTGTTCCGACTACAAAAGCCCTTCCAAAAAGAAGTATTGCAAGAACAACCATTAGGGATTTTTAAAACCCCTAAACAAATCCTCACATAACGGCCCAATGGCCTGTTCAAATAAAAGTCACAGCTTTAAACCAGTACCAAACAACATCACTCTAATTCAATCATGGCTGAAAAGGCTCAAAAAGTAATTCATTAATTCATGGCTATGAAAGCCCCAATTTTATTTCTCTACAAAACAACCATCAAGGCTTGAAAAACAAACAGGGTATCTAACAGCCACGTCCGAACAAGTAACCAACAACACACATCAATATCATCATAATCCACCATACAACTCATGCAAAAGAGCCCCAGGTGAAATCGAGGCTTACCAGGGTGGATGCCCTCATGGAAACTTGATAGTGGAGTACTTCATAACTGATCCTTCACCTTGCGATCCTGCAGAGTAAAAAATCCCGAATGTTAAATACTTATAATTTTAACAAAGTAATAACTTCTTTATATGCAGAAAATTTTATTTAAGTTCGATTCTTATCTAGAAATTTATTTTACATAGCTTTTCTGATGTGGTGAGCCAACCTAGCCTCCTTCGTTAGCATCCCGAGTTGAATCGGAGCACTGTTAGAAGAAATTACAAATCGCAGTGTTTAAATGTGAAACCCCAAGCCTCATCGAGGTGAGGATCAAACCCACGAGAGGAAACAAGTAGTAAAACAAATAACCCAGCTCACTCTTTCAAACAACCCTCTTCATACTGTGTATGTTAAAAAAAAACACTCACAGACTACAAACTCACACAATAAAAACTAAGGCAAAGACAGTCCAACCTTCAACTCTCCTTTTCGACAATCAAAAACCACCTCAGGACAACAGAAAGAATTGTGCTCACTTTTAATACACTAGAACTTGAAACACAAACTTGCAGAGGAGCTCGTTATGGCTCACGAAGGCCTGTGTGCAAATGATTGGAGGACTGATAGCAAGCCTGGTGGCCATGAGCTCGCAGCTCTACCACTCCACAACAAAGACAAAAAAAAACGTGATTTTAGGGATTGGAACAAGTTTTATGTGGCATCTCAAGGTCAACACAAAACCTAATTATTGAACACCAACCACGTGTCCTCCAAATATTTTGCAATTTTTGGGTTTCTTGGTATAGTTGTAAACCATCGTTTAAACCTGCACAATCATTTGTGTAAAATTCAAAACCTTTGGTATTATTGCTTGGAAATCATTACCCTCGTTATTGTTTTTCTTTGTTTACATAAACCATAGACTTTGTGTTTAAGAGGTAATCAATTACACTAAGGATTACAAAGTAAGCCTAAAAATTAACAAATATTTATCCATAATCTCACTCCTTTTTAAACAATGTTTTCTATTTGTTTTAGTAAGACACCAAAACAATGGAGGATGAACCAACATCATAAAAATGCTTAATCATAGAAATTTTGAACTAGGACTTAGTCTATTTATTGTTATACACCTGAGTGGCACCTCTCCGTCCGAGTGCTGATATCCCTCATGTCGGCACACAAAAGGACACTTATGGATAGAGGTTTTCCCATAACACTATAGCTTGGCTTGTCAAGAAATACATTCTACCTTCATCCAGCTAGTTACTTTGCCATTTTGCCATGTTAGGATGTATTCGCGACTCTCTTGTTAGACAACTCGCGCATCATTCGCGAGTCTCCTTTACAGCAAGTCGTGAATCCTTGTATTTGCGGGTTGCGATTATACAGAGTCGCGAGTCATTCGCGGGTTGCTCTACTACATACCCGCGAATGTGCCTCTTAACATGAAAACATAAAACACGCGCTAATGGGAGTTTAGTTAAGTCATTTTACTTAATCTCCCTAACTGCTACAACTTCCCCAACCTTCGAGAACTGCCTTATTTCACCCATATAAATACAGGCCTTGGGGAAGGTTGTGGGGGACTTACATTTTGGAGCAAAGTTATGCTGGTGGATTGTTCACAGAATTTTTTGGAGCAGTGAAACTCAGAATCCTTTGGTGACAGAGGAGTCCTTCATTAGAGGAAATTTGGGGTCTAAAATGGGCCTTATAAGAAAACGCACCAACAATCAATTTTGTGAGTTGAAATTCAATAACCAATAGAATTTCAATAAAATGAGTCAACCATAATGGTTGAATTGACATATTTGTCATAAAAGAAAACTACTTTTTTTGTTCGTATTTTTGACATATCTCCTTGTGTTTCTACTCAAATTTCAGGAGGGAGAGCTCGTTGGATGTGGAATTTAATTTTGCATCCAACGAGTACCCACACTGCATAATTTTGACGGACCCCATTACACCAAAAATAAGAAATACCTGAAAAAACATGATGATGATGTCATCATCACATTTTTTCATGAATTTCTTTTTTTTGGGGTAACGAGGTCTTTCAAAAGTATGCAGTGTGGGTACTCGTTGTATGCAGAATTAAATTCTTCATCCAACGAGCTCTCCAGCTTAGAATTTGAGTAAAAACAAAGGGAGATATGTCAGAAATACAAACAAAAAAAGTAGTTTTTTTCATTCTTCTTCCAAAATTAATAATTATTATTTTATTATTTTAACTATTATTTTATCATTTTCCTTAGGAGGCCCATTTTAGACCTCAAATTTCCTCTAATGGTCTCAGACGTTTGGTTGTACTCTGAACTTTCTCATTATTGATAATAAAGAGATTATTTCTTCCACATGTGTCTCATATATCTTGGTTTGATAATTGTTTATGCTTCAGTATTTCATATTTGATTTATCTAACCTGCTAATATATATATATGAACCACTCTATATCTGGAAGATTGTCTCTGAACAGGTGAAAGAGGAGTGAACCTTGAAGACTTTGGAAGTGGAGCAGATTGGAAGAGGAATAGCAAGGATCGAACTTTGTTTATCAAGTAAGTTCTTCTAACCCTCCTATTTCCTATTCTGCACTTTAGAAGTCAATTGTCTGCAAGTGTTTGAGTATGTTGGTAACCCCCGACCTACGATTATTAGGTGCATAATCCCTTACAACAGAACTGGCGACTCCGCTGGGGAAGCCTAGACTACTGTAGGTCATTTCTGTTATCCTGACCAGTTTTGCTTGTGAGTCTGTTTGTGGTCTTTTATCCTGGCTCTTGCTTACTTTAGCGTTTGAAAGTCTTAGGGTTTTTTCTTTTCTTTTGAGAAAATTTTTATACCCATTCACGGGTTGTTCCATTGAACAGTCGTGAGTATAAAGTTGCATTCACGGGTTGTTATACTGCACAGTCGCGAGCATTCACAAGTTGCATTGTTAGACAGTCGCGAGTACTCCTGAAGATTGGGATTTTTAAAGAAGAGTTTGCTTGTTTCTTTTCTCGCTATAGTCCTTGTTTTCTGAGAAGACTTTCTTTAAGAATGTTGTAAAGTTTGTTTGATTGCCTCAGGTGATCACATCTTAGTGCTTTTTGAAAGCCATTGAGTTTTTTTACTTGGTTTATTTACTGTTTGCATCCTGAAGCATTTGGCCTATTTGGGTTCTTGGTTAAAGTGTCTTAGTCTAGATCAGTGATCAGGGTCTTGGGCTCTGTTTTTCCAGTCTGTTTTCTGACAGTTGCTGGTTTGTACTTGCCTTTTTTAAGTCTGTAGTGGTTTTGTGTCATTGTTTACACCCAAGCTAGGGTTCCTAGCCTGCTTCTCTTGCTGGTCTGTTGGTTCTGTTAGCCTGTTTGTTTCAGTTTGTAGTTTGTATACAGTTCATAAGTTTCAAGTTTACTCAAGCATAGTGCATTGTAGATGCATAGTAGATTTTTGAGCAATTTTTAAAGTGAAAAAGAAAACATAGTTAGTCTTTTGCATTGTGATTTTTGCATAATTAGTGTTTGCTTCATTTTAAAAATATAATCTCAGAAAATTACAAAAAATATAGGCTTAGTTTCTCTTATCAGTGCTTTAGTTCACCAATACATATTTGAAAAAATGAAAAGAAGTTTGTTTTATAGTAGTAGTTTGCTTTGAATGCACTTTAGTTTCATTTATTTCTTGCTGATTCAAAACACCATACATTATATCACTTCCATTTCCTCTTGAGTAAGAAACAGCCCTTAAAATAAATGCATAAATTAAAATTTACTAGTAAGTTTTATTTCTAGGGGCCTTTCACCTACTAGCTTAGGCTAGACTTGTGGGCTAGGGAGTGTAAACTTCCCACAAGTTATAAAATCAGACGTAGTGGACCGTTCTTTAGGTAAATCCTTGATTCTATCACTGTATCTGGGAAGCTCCTCTCAAACGGGAGTTAAGCACTAGGCCGCGTGGAGGCTTGGACAGAGGAGATAACCCTCCGAATCCTTGTCAAAATGTAACGTAGGACTTTTACGCATCTGGGGATTCTATCCTAGACAGAGTTTCGGGCTCAGCTACCCTGCCCATGCGTACGAGTTCGGCTGACGACTGTCCCCCCAGATAGCTGGTATTGTCAAGGTAGCCTTTAGTCTCTTGTCTTTTAGGGTTCATACCTAGGTAAACCGGAAGGTTATTTCTGGTTCACCTTGAACGGGCTTGGAAGGTAACCTTTGTGGAAAGTGCAGGAGGGTGGTGGGTGATTCCTCCGCTTGTGCCTGAGAACCCCTCAAGGACGCCAAGTCATCGTTCATCAGCTTTGTTCGGGAAAGCATATCTTTATACCCTGGTTTGATTGCTTGAGACTCTAGGATCTTTTTAGTGTATGCTCTGTGGATTTGCTTGTGTTTATTTGACCTTAGGGTGTGATTAGTCAAATTTTTAATTCTGGAGGACCAACTTGTTAGAAGGTCAAGAAGGTTGAGAAACCTTCCTCCTCTCACTGCATTGGAGCCTCCACCTTTACCCCAAAGGCGGAGATTAGACACAGACGGTTCTTTTGAACCAGTAGGAGTAAGTGAGGTTCTTGGTGAGCCGGAATTGATAGCTAACCGTTTTGATTTTGACACAGTCGAGATAGAAGAATTGCAGACTGACGAGTTTGCAAGAAATTTTAACACCCCCTTGACTGATCTTAACGATCCTGTGATCGTCCAAGTTAGACCTTTTAGTTCACCAGTCATAGGTATCCCTTTGAGTAGAGTCATGTCTTCTGCGGAAGAGATTTCTTTTGTGTTTACCTCAACCCTTCCGGTTGAAGGGGTACTACCTCCCCCGGTTAGTGCCCCTAGATCTAGTTTTCCTTCTACGCCTTTGACTCCAGCGAGCCGGGTGGTTCAACCACCAGTTCACTCCAACATAGGACGTATTTCTGGTAACACGGTTGATGGGATCCCCAGTATACCTACCATTCCTTCTTCCTTCCCTTACACTACTCAGAGTGGTCCGGTAGGATCCTCGGCTTATGTCCAAGGATTTCCTTGGAATGGGGGGCACATTCCCCCATCCAGTCCATACATAGGTCCATCTCCTTCTTATGTAGGAGTGCAGTTTGGGGCCAACACCTCTTATGGGCAGAGCTTCCATACCCCTATTTCGGTCCCATACATGAGCTCTCCCTTTTCTTTGTTTAGCGGAGGGATACCTGCTCCAGTCTTTCAAACCCCAGCTTCTATGGGGATGGCCCGAACCATTTACACTGCACCTCCCACCCAAAATCCTGTGGCCTACGGATGGAATCCATTTCAAAGCAACCTTCCCACTTCACAATCGGTGTCAGGGGGCAACCCCACCTTTACCTATGGGCATTCGGGGGATGGACCCTCTAATCCCCAAGCTGGCACATCTAGTGCATCGATTAGGCCCAAAATTCCTTTTCTGGAAACTTTGAACTTGCCAGAATTATCAAAATTGATGAATGACCCAGTGAGGAATGACCCTTTGTGGCCACCTGTCCCCACCAAACTGCCCTCGGAAATCCCTAAGTTCAAAGGTAAGGCTGGTGAAGATCCTGGGGCTCATGCCACCACCTTCCATTTATGGTGTTCTTCCAACTCATTGAATGAAGATTCAGTGAGATTGAGGTTGTTCCAGAGGACCTTGACTAGCACTGCGGCAAAATGGTACTTTGAGCTGCCTTCTACTACTTTTAGTTGTTTCTGGGACCTAGCTAGTGCTTTCCTTAGTCACTTTCAGCTTCCGGTCCGTTACGATTTCGGAACGGATTTGTTGTCTACTTTCAGACAAAACAAGGAAACCCACATCTCGGATCATATCTAAGAGTGAAGGAGGTGAAAGAGTCTTATCAAAGCTCCCATCCCTCCCGAGTTTCTATTAGAGTGGTTCCTTAAGTCATTGCTGCCATACATATCTAAGGATGTTTCCACATCAGGAGTGACTAGTGAAGAAGAAGCCATACTCAGGGCCCAGCAGTTGGACTTGATATATTCACAGTCTAGGATTCTATATGAAATTATCCCTGAGGCACCAAGGCCTTCGCATGAGGCCGAGAAACCCAAGCCTGGACCCCATGCTGATGGTGTGGTTGGGTCCGTAAACTCTCCCACTGTAGAGTCTTTGACAAAACAACTTCACCAATTGTCTGTCAAACAGTCTACGGCGGAGGCAGCAAAGGATGACCCCTCCTCCCAAAGTGCAAATGTTTTTGCACAAACCTCTTCGAAGGGCAATCAGCAGCCCAGCGGGAAGAAGAAGAAAGGTAAAAAGGGAGAGGGAAACCAAAATCAAAACAAGCCAAAGCCTGCAAACAATGCTGATGGGGGCAAAAAGGAAAAGAAGAAGGTCAAGTTCCCTTGTAAGTTGCGCCAAGGGGACCACCTTACTCATCTTTGTCCCCTCATGGAACAAGCTCAGAAGTTGCTCCAAGCTCAACCACCGGCTGTCTTGAAGGATCCGTTTCCCCAAGGGCAGAATTCTGCTTCAGCTTCTACCATAGCAGGGGGCATTCAAGCTGCCCCTTACCCCAATTATATCAACATGGTTAGATCCTCCACTTTGTTACAAACCAGGAAAAAAAACTATGAGAAAGAGACCGATGAGAAGGGTAAAGCTGTAGTTGAACCTTCCAACCCTCTCACTATAGAGAAACCTGCGGAAATAATGCCAAAGATACCCAAAGGTGTCTTTAAGAAGACTTTGCATAACCCAAATGCCAGAGCCGCTTCTAACTACTCTGTGGTTGAAGACTTGGCTCAGACTCCGTGTGCAATGTCAGCTTTGGAGGTGCTACAGAGCTGTCTCGCTCAGTGGGATGCCCTCTTAGCAGCTTTAGGTAGCATGGACTCTTCGAGTCTCACAACAAAATTTCATCTATCTGATGTTAAAATTCGCGTCCCTTACCATGTAGCTCTATCGATAAATGTTGTCCATGGTGGTAAGACCATTGGATGAGCAGTTGTTGATGAGGAAGCCTCTACTTATGTTATGTCCCTAGCCTGTTGGAAAGCTCTTGGATCCCCAGAGCTGGTCCCATCAACCACTTTACTTACTGCTTTTGATGGAAGTTCTTTCCGTCCACATGGTATCCTGCCGGATTTTGAGATTAAGTTGGCTGGCAAAGCAGTGTTTGTTGAAGTTGAAGTGATTGATGCTCCATTGGACTACAATTTGCTTCTGGGTATGAATTGGACTTATGCAATGTCTGTTGTTGCATCAGCTGTCTTTCGTGTCATGGTTTTTCCACATGAGGGCAAGGTGGTCACTGTTGACCAACTTGATTTTACCTGAAAAGGCCACTTAGAGTCTGAAGATTCCACTGTGCCATTGGTTGATCAGGCCAAACCTGCTGCACAGAGCTTGGGGGCTGGAATGTACGCATCATTGATGGGCACATTCGATATTCCAGCTCCAGTCCTTTATATCGGTTCTACTACTGTAGGGAAGTCCATTGATTCGGTGGTCGATAGGATTGATCCTTGGGTCCTCCCAACCCCTCAGGAACCAGAAGTGCCCTTATCTGCAGTGGAAGTGGCATATCAAGCTATTACCCAAACCACTGTTGATCCCATTCCAGATCCTCTTACAGTCTCGGATGATCTGGAAGAATTCTATATGCCCGCATGGGCAGAAAACTCTTTACATTCCATAGATTGCTTAGACACCGTTTTACCTTCTGATGAAGCTATTCTGGAAGCTATGTGTGCACGTGATAAGATATGTGAGGATCTTCATCACCGATCTTATTTCCTTCCAGAGCTAAGCAAGATAGAAAACCAAGAGTTTCATGTGAGACTGTCGGATGATGTTGATACGCCTGTTAACCCTTTACCTAGGGAAGGAGTGTTTGCCGAGGGGAATATGGAAAATATTTCGGCCACTATACTGATCAACATCTCTGTAAAACCAGATGTCGTGGAAAATATCTATATAGGTGCAAACTGCTCTCCGGAGGAGATTGCCATTTATACTGCCCTTTTCAAGGAATTCCACAATATCTTTGCCTGGTCATATGAGGAGATGACAGGCATTGATCCATCTATTGTTCAACATGAGATCCCAACCTATCCTGATGCTAAGCCAGTTCGGCAAAAATTACACCCCGTGAACCCGCGTAAAGCAGCGGCTGTGAAGGCAGAGGTTGAAAAGCTGTTGAAAGCAGGTTTCATATATCCCGTAGCTTTGATTGAATGGGTGTCCAACCCAGTTCCTGTTGATAAAAAGCAAGGGACTATTCTAGTTTGTACAGATTTTCGAGACCTTAACAAAGCCTGTCCTAAGGACAATTACCCCACACTTTTTATTGATCAGATCATAGATGCATGTGTGGGTAGTGAGTTATTCTCGTTTATGGATGGTTTCTCCGGATACAATCAAATCCAAATCAAACCGAAAGACCAGCATAAAACTGCTTTTATTTTCCCTTGGGGTACATTCGCGTATAGAAAAATTCCCTTTGGATTGAAAAATGCAGGGGCAACCTTTCAACGAGCCATGAACTTTGCTTTTCACGATATAAAATCCATTGTCGAGCCTTACCTTGATGATTTTCCCGCTCATTCTCGCAAGAGGATTTAGCATCCAGATCATTTACGGTTGATTTTTGAGAGATGCAGATACTATAAAATTCGCTTGAATCCCCACAAGTGTGTTTTCTGCGTCGAGTCAGGAAGATTGCTTGGATTCATTGTCTCTAGTAGGGGCATTCAGGTGGATCCTTTAAAAGTTGAGGCCATTGTCAATATGCTTCCTCCTTGTTCTCTTAGGCAACTTCAGAGTCTACAAGGAAAGTCTAACTTCCTTCGACGTTTTATCGTTAATTATGCCAAGATCACTAAAGGTTTCATGCGCCTGCTTAAACAGGACACCCCATTTGTATGGGATGAAACTGCACAACTCGCGTTCGAGGCATTGAAAAAATCCTTGTTGTCGGCTCCTTTATTACGCCCACCAGATTATTCTAGGGATTTTATATTATATCTGGCCGCGTCGGAGTCTACCATTGGGGTAGTGATAGTTCAGGAGGACGACAAGCTCGTTGAGCATGTTGTTTATTATCTTAGTCGTGCTTTAGTTGGACATGAGCTTAAGTACTCCCACATCGAGAAGTTAGCCTTAGCAGCTGTTTATGCTGTACAGAGGTTACGGCACTACATCTTACTGAGGACCACTACTGTAGTGGCGGATGTAAACCCTTTCCAATATGTTTTATCCCGACGCATTTTTGGGGGAAAATTCAACAAGTGGATAGTCATCCTCCAAGAGTTTGACTTGGTTTTCCAATCCGCTAAATCCAAAAAGTCCTTAGTTTTTGCCGAGCTTATAGCAGAATTTCCTACGGAAGAAGATGTAGCGATTGAAGACGACCCATTCCCAGATGAGCACATCTTCCTCATATCCACCTCTGATCCTTGGTACGGAGATATTCTTATATATCTCCAGACTTTGAAGTATCCTGCTGCTTACTATAGGGAAGACCGACGCAAGTTACGCCTACATGCTAAAAACTACCTCATTATAGGAGATACATTATATCGACGAGGGGTAGATTCCATCTTGCGTCGTTGCCTTACTCATGAGGAAGCGAAGATTGTCCTAAATGATTCCCATAGCGGAGCGTGTGGGTGTCATTTATCTGGGTTAGCAACGGCCCAGAAGATATTATGTGCCGGGTATTTCTGGCCCACCATATTTAAAGATTGTGTGGAAGCAGTGAAACGCTGTCATCCGTGTCAGCTTTACACCAGAAAAATGCGGTCACATCCTACTCCCTTGTTTCCCGTTGTCTCAGTAGGCCCCTTAATGAAATGGGGGATCGATTATATGACATGCAACCCAGCCTCGGTTGGGGTGCGTAAATACATCATTGTCGCTGTTGACTATTTCACAAAATGGGCAGAGGCAATGCCTACTTTCAAAGACAACGGGGAAACAACAACTTTCTTCGTGTTTAATCAGATTATTGCTAGGTTTGGTATTCCCAAAGTGATTGTCACTAACCATGGTAGTAATTTCCAAAATAATATGATGACAGAACTGACCACCATGCTCGGATTCCGACAAGAACATTCTTCTCCATATTATCCGTAAGCAAATGGTTAGGTTGAGGCTGTAAACAAGACCTTAAAAACTATTCTTAAATGTACTATTGATGCAGCCCGCTCAAATCGGCACATCATGTTATATCCTGCTCTTTGGGCTTATCAAACCAATGTAAAGACTGCTACCGGTTTTTCCCCCTTCCAATTCGTTCACGGGGTGGAAGCTATTACGCCGATTGAATGCGAAATCCCATCCTTGCAGATAGCAATTCATGTGCTACCTGACACGACTGAGCTTGAGGAACGGTTGCTCCATTTAGAACACCTTGATGAACAACGTAGAGATGCGTTGACTGCAAATCAGGCTCATAAGAATAGGGTTAAATCTCAATACGATAACATGGTCAAACCTAGGGTTTTCTCTGAAGGGGGACTTGTCTTGCTCTGGGACCAAGATAAAGAGCCTCTGGGGGCAGGAAAATTCAAGGCCATGTGGTTAGGACCCTATGTTGTGTCTAAAGTTTTGAGTAAAGGCGCATATGAATTAGTGGATTATGATGGGAATAAGCTGTCTGAGCCTAGAAATGGGCTCTACCTGAAGAAGTACTACGCATAGGCTTAGCACTTTTTCTTGTATATTAGTGTATGTATTTTTATGTACATTAGGTTGTCAGTTTCGTTTTTTATACTATCTGCTGGTTGTTGCAGATGTCTTCCGAGATGTATGTAGGTTTCGCTGATGGTGCCAACCATCACACTTGTAACCTGGCTTCGGCAGCATGGGTTATCTATTCCCCCTCAGGACAGCTTGTTGACGCGGGAGGCGCTTGTCTAGGTCCTGCTTCTAATAATGTTGCTGAGTATAGGGCTGTAATTGAGCTCCTATGGGATGCTTTGTCACGAGGTATCACCCAGCTTGAAGTCCGTTTGGATTCTCAGTTGTTTGTTTCCCAGCTCAATCGAGCCTATCAGGTGCGTAATCCTACATTGTTACATCAGTTCATGCAAATTCGTTTATTGGAAAGACATTTTGAAGTTATTACTTTCAATCACATTCCACGAAACCAAAATTCATTAACTGATGCATATGCTAATTATATTTTGGACTGACATCTCACACACATTTTATAAAATATACAACAAACATATAAGAAACCTTTGTAAATAAGCTGACAACCAAACACAAATATATATATATATATATATATGTAAATATCTGTCATAGATAGGTCGAGTCTGATCCGTAGATCTCGTCATGTACAAATATACAAAATTGTGGATCATCATCCATCAAAATGCCCTAGAACTAAGCCTGCCCGCCATGGCCACTGGGACCTCCTTGGTCCCCGTGATCTCTGTTCCCCTTGGCATCCTCAGCCTCCTCGGCTTCGACAGCCTCCGCCGCATCTCTGTATACAAGTACTGCTCTCGCTACCCGTCTGAAAAGATGTAGCTAGGCCGGTGGAACCCCAACTACCAAATCCTGCATAGCTACAGGGAGATGCTCTATCCATATCATAGGTACTCGCTCGGTCAGCCTGCCTAGCTTCATCTCGAGTACTCTGATCAATCCTGGGTCTCCCCCTGCAATAGGATGTACGAAGGTACGTGGGTACCCTTCAGGGCAGACTGGTCCAATATCTGCATTTTGACACATAAATAGGGTTTAGACTTGTGCATATGTATATATCCTATCATTTGAAAATTCATAAAAATTTGATAATGTTAAAAAATAAAAAATTACTTACCCATCTCTCCCCATGCTCCTCCTGGAGGGAGGACAAGGTCGGGATCACCTCGGAAATCTAACCCGGCATATGGAAACTGCTCCAATGCCGGCACCTGTCGTTCCCACCATGTATAGAAGTCATCATCATACATGCTATGTACTACGTCTCCTCCTCCTTGACGGAGGAAGATATCTCCCCACCGGCTCAGCCTCGGCTGACGTGGATGACGGACCTGTAATGGTATAGCAGGGCTCATAGCTGGCACTCTCTCAAAGAAGAACGCTACCAATATACTCGCATAGCCGAAGTTCTTCCATCTTCCCCTCTTACAGTTGGATAATTGCCTCTTCATAATGGGGGCAATTCCTGTGCACCAGTCAAAGAGAGAACCTCTAAAGCAGTCCACCACCACTCTCATCTGAGTCCTGGTGGCCATATGCAACCCTGTTGACCCTGAAAGTCTCACAATAGTACTGGCCAATACCTGAAGTGTAAGATCCTGAATATCTACAATGAGAACGCTGCTACCTTTCTTTTGAGTACCCGGTCTGCAGAATACATCGACATAGTTCTGGACACTCAAGGGGTCTCCACCCCTTCTAGTGCCTTCCAGGTTCACCGGTGCTCCCCGTTGTGACAACCCGGTTATGAAGTAGATGTCTTGTACGGTAAGATCCAAAGTCTCACCTTGGATATTGAACATCCCCAGGTCATGGTCCCAGTAATTGACCAAGAACTCTAGTATGCGGACATTGGCCTGCATGGGCGATGTGCAAAAGAACTTGAGCAGCCCACTAGTCCTCAATGCTTGGATAGTAGGCGGGCTTTGGAGAGCCGCTTGATCCATCATTTCATGTTCCCTCTCTCTCCACTCCAGCACCATATTTTTCCTGACAAAAACACATATTTTGATTCAGTATTCCATCATAAAAATTTAAAAATTTTGCCTATTTTTAAAAGCTTTCCCCTATTGCGCAGCATTCACAACTGTCCATTGGGACAAGTCGCGAGTCATTCGCGACTTTCCTATTTAGCAACCCGCAAATGAAATGCATATTCGCGACTTTCATGCCTTGCAACCCGCGAATGCATTTTGCCATAATTTAGGTTGATGAAAAATACTGAATGAACCATTAAATTGAAAATTTGTTTGGATCAAATTGAAGAGCTTAGGGTGTAGATTTACCTAAAGCTGACGGATTCTGATTCTGACGGTCCAATTGTCCACGGCGAGTGATCAAAGATAGAGGGTAAACTTTCCTTTTTGGTTCAAAAAGTGCAAATGGTATGAAATGTTTTAATTTTCAAACTATTTATAGAAATAATATTTCGTAAAGTGGGTCTTTTTATATAGTTTGAAATGTCAATTGACTAATATCACCCTCTTTGTGCCTTGGAACAGGTTTACCAACTTTTACAAAGTGTTGATGCTTCTATAGGGTGGTTTTTGCTCTTTCCAACACATGTTGGCATCTTATCACTCCACATTAACCTTAGTAATCAACATTTTGCCACGGACTATGGTATTTTAACCCATTAGTCCCTTGTCTCTACCATTGTTCTTCCGTGGCTAGGATCCCTTTTCATGAGTATCATCCTTATATGCCATTGCCATTCTTTGGTACTCATTCCGTCACTGTTTCAGGCCCAGGGGTTTCCTCGTAGCTATTTTTCATGCCAAATAGATCTTCTTATGAATCTCTTTTTACAAGCTATCTATTTATAGGACTCCCCACCCTTATGGAGTTTCTTTAGGCACAGGTATGAATCCTTCAAAACAGACTTGACTGCTGATTTATCTCGTCCATTCAAGCTCGTTAAGAATATGTGAATGGGCATCCGCATTGGTGGTAGGTTATCTCTTTCTCGGACCATGCGGAATAATACGAGAAAGGATCACTC
>LPNX010244824.1:256441-305379 GCA_001517045.1 Pseudotsuga menziesii
TTAGGCTCATTAAATCCACGGATCAGTGTATCAAGCATTATTTTCCCATCTCTTCAAGCTTGTTACAAAATGAAGAGGGAACCGAGTTGACTTTCCTGGACTCGTTAAAACTTTATAGGGAAGGTAAGGAAGAAGTTTTCTCTTGTTTTCAGTAATGGCAGCATGTCATCCTTGAACATAGCACTCTTTGCTTTCCGATATCCATGTTTCAGTATACACTTGTGTTCATCTATCACTTTGAGTTTTTAGTCCTCCTCTTGTCCATTATACCTGGGGAATCTGATCATGTCTCCTACATGATAGATAAGTCTAGTTGTTCTATCTATCCTTTGTTTGCTGCCTTGGGTCATCTCTGTGTTGTGCTCATTGTTCAAGGACTATACTCAATGTCTGATCTATCACCTGATCCCATCACTGTTATATCTGTTCTCCATTAACTTGTGTCTCCCTTCTTTTGCCCAGTTCCTAGTCACTCTTGTGATCCGTTGGAGGATCCATTGCCTTCCTTATCACAGTATGGTTCCGTTTCAGCACCTCCTGATGACGAAGACCTAGAGTTTTGACGATAGTACCTCTGGATTCACTTTCATCATTGGTGAACTCCTTTGCTTCAGTTGTCAATTATCACTTATTGGTTGACAAACTGTTGAATCCTCTCCATGTTCAACTTCAGCTTACCCTTATTCACATGGCTTGGATTGTCCTGGTTCTTTAGGATCATTTATGAAGACCTTAGTCCCTTATTTTGGGCTAGGTTGCGCAAGACCATGTTCTATTATGATATCCAGCTCCCAGATTTTTGAAGACTCGTCATTATTGTATTGTGGTTTCGATCCACCTTTGTAATATACGTGGTTTCTACCCGTATCATATGATGTAATCAAATATTGTAAAGGAGCTAGTGTTCCAGTAAATTGAACATAGCATCCTCAGATGTAACTTTGTATATGACATTATTATGTATTCGTTTCAGGTACTCTCTCCGCTCCATTGGATTTTTGAGTTTCTCCAGAGTTAAAGATTATAATGTATTTTGGCCATCGTTCCCTCTGACCTCACACATTAGGGGGCATCTGTTATACACCTGAGTGGCACCTCTCCATCTGAGTGCTGATATCCCTCATGTCGGCACACAAAAGGACACTTATGGATAGAGGTTTTCCCATAACACTATAGCTTGGCTTGTCAAGAAATACATTCTACCTTCATCCAGCTAGTTACTTTGCCATTTTTCCATGTTAGGATGTATTCGTGACTCTCTTGTTAGACAAGTCGCTCATCATTCGCGAGTCTCCTTTATAGCAAGTCGCGAATCCTTATATTCGCGGGTTGCGCTTATACAGAGTTGCGAGTCATTCACGGGTTGCTCTACTACATACCCGCGAATGTGCCTCTTAACATGAAAACATAAAACACGCGCTAATGGGAGTTTAGTTAAGTCATTTTAATTAATCTCCCTAACTGCTACAACTTCCCCAACCTTCGAGAACTGCCTTATTTCACCCATATAAATACAGGCCTTGTGGAAGGTTGTGGGAGACTTACATTTTGGAGCAAAGTTATGCTGGTGGATTGTTCACAGAAGTTTTTGGAGCAGTGAAACTCAGAATCCTTTGGTGACAGAGGAGTCCTTGTCTCAGACGTTTGGTTGTACTCTGAACTTTCTCATTATTGATAATAAAGAGATTACTTCTTCCACATGTGTCTCATATATCTTGGTTTGATAATTGTTTATGCTTCAATATTTCATATTTGATTTATCTAACCTGCTAATATATATATATATGAACCACTCTATATCTGGAAGATTGTCTTTGAATAGGTGAAAGAGGAGTGAACCTTGAAGACTTTGGAAGTGGAGCAGATTGGAAGAGGAATAGCAAGGATCGAACTTCGTTTATCAAGTAAGTTCTTCTAACCCTCCTATTTCCTATTCTGCACTTTAGAAGTCAATTGTCTGCAAGTGTTTGAGTATGTTGGTAACCCCCGACCTACGATTATTAGGTGCATAATCCCTTACAACATTCATGGAATTAAAACTATGAATATATGCCTTGTTTAATAAAAACATGTATAAAACATGAATTTTATATAATGGGATATGAAACACTAACACTTAGGTAAAAGAGAATCATCGAAAGAAATAATTAAAGTGTTAAAAAGAACATGAACATTTATAAACAATACTTTATACCAAACACTAATGGTCACAAGTAGGTTTAATATATCCTCTATTTTTTGTTTGACCTCTTAGGTTACTGTGCTTTTATTGGCAGAAGTAGATCTGTTTATAAGATTCCATCTAAAATTAAATACAAGTCTATAGCTGAAAACACAAAGAGGAAGGTTAATTAAACAAGTACTGTAACAGTAAGCATAACTGAACTAAACCCATTCGATTACAATAGTGTTTTACAAACATTTATGCATATTTCTAAACAATAAAAAAATATCAACAATACCTCTTACGGGGTCAAGCTACAAAAACAAACAATTTAACTAGTATTTTATCCTATGCTAGTGGAGGAATTTCTCGATCTGAAATTACTAGTAACAAAACTGCTTACCTGTTTAGAACATGTAAAAGAAGCAACACTTCACTGTGTTAGTTGTAAGATAAGTAAGCCCCGATCTCAACTAAGGTTCCTTCCTATTTGTTAAGACAATAAAAACACACTTAGTACTAGGTTCAAATATAGTTTTCTTCCTCTAAACATAACTGGTAAATTTTAACATCCGTATCATGGTACTATCAAGGTAAACAAATAAATCATTTAGAACTAGAAATTTACAATGTTAGATTCTAATACTACTGTTTGAAGTAACCACTAGCAGTTATTGTTCCTTAGGCAGTGACAGCTATGAACATTTTATGTTACATGAAAATTTTAAAATTTTTATGAATTTTTGGGTTATTACGTGTGGTATCAGAGCACAAGGTTCAGACACTAGGCCTAAATGCAGCTCAACTTGCAAAAATAAAATAGTAGATTTAAAACATGCATACTGATTTTTACTTTTCTTTTGAATTATATTTTCAGAGAATTTTTCTGAGTTAACTGCAAGTATGGAAAGATTGGAAGAATATGTGGATGAGGAGTCCTCGTTTATTGAACGAAGTAATTCTAAAAGAGAACCTATACAAGAATAAATAACTAATAACTCTGTTGAATTAATACAAATAGTCAAGGAACTAAGAACAAAGATGGAAACAGTCAAAAAGGAAGATGAGAGAATTATGAGAGCTTAGGAGGAGCTAAATCAGATTTTAATGGAAAGATTTCAAAATGAAGAAAAAGATAAACGAACAGAGTCTAAAGATATGCCTTACCAACATAAAGATAAAAAGTCTAAACAATTTAAAATCGAAAGTATCTCATATTCTGAGGTTTATGGAAATCCACATAAAAGAATTATCAATATACTAGTGATAGTAGCGAAGATAATCACCATACAAGAAAAAGAAAGTTTAAACCTTACGAAGAAATATCTGGAGAATTCAAGAAAATTAAGCCACCAACCTTTAATGGTGAAACTGAGAAGGGAGAAGAGGCTGAATCATGTCTATCTAGGATGAAGAAATATTTTCAAATTTATAATTACTCTAATCAACTGAAAGCCAGAATGGCTATTTATAACCTCACTGGGAAGGCCCTATATTTGGTCGCGGGACCTAAAAAGAGTAAAAGGAATTAGGGAGAAGAACATTAACTGGAGTATGTTTAAGAAATATTTTAAGAAGAAATTTTTGTCTGAACAGTACTATGAGGAGCGGGCTAAGAAATTTTATGAATTAAAACTGGGAAAAATTAACATGAAAGAGCTAAACAGTAAATTTCTAAGTCTGCTTAGATATGTGCCTTACATTGTGGACGAGAATCCTAAGGTACAACGGTTTCTAAGCTTCTTACCCTTTCATATAAAATACAAAATTGAATATGACAATTCAAAAACTTTAGAAGAAGCAATGAGAAAAGCGAATTTATGTTATGAACAGAATCACAAAAAGGAAAGTATGACAAACTGGAAGGCTAAAAGAACTAATAATTTTGAACAGAGGAAGAAAGGTTTTGTACCTAACCGAAATTTTAAGAATAATAACACACGAAATTTTCCTAATAAAAATTTCCAAGGGAAGAAAGGTAATTCATAGATAAATCCAATTGGTAAAAGAAATAAAGAATCTATTAATAGTCACAGTAACTATACCAAGAGTTTTGAATGAAAGGAACCAGTAAAGTGCTAGGAATATAATGGTCCTCATTATGCATCAACTTGCCCCAACCGGAAGAAGAATGTTAGCAACATACATACGATACAGGAGGATATGACTGTCGGTGATCTAGCAAGGACAATGCCAAGGAGTGGCCCAGGATCAATGCAGCATTGGAGAACAAGAAGGCGGATTATAAAACTTCCATGGTGGGAGTGGAAGGTAAGTTGAATCAAATACCTATATCTATTTTAATTGATCCAGGGGCTAGTTTAAGTTATATTTCTCCTGATTTAGTAGAAAAATGCAAGTTATCAGTAGAAAATTTTGCAAAGTCTTGGTTAGTCCAGCTAGCTACTGGTGCAAAAAGAAAGGTGATCAACTTTGTTAAGAATTGTATAGTAAAAATGGATCAGTTTGAAACCTCTGTTAGGCTTAATGTTTTACCTTTAGGTTCCTAAGATATGTTAATTGGTATGGATTGGTTAGAACAGCATAGGGTAGTCCTTAACTATTTTGATAAAACCATTACTTGCATAAATAACGATGGAGAAACAGTAAATGAAAAGGAATCCCTAGGAAAACAACTATAAGATAGATCTTTTCTTTGCAACATAAGAGAGTTGTTCGGAAGGGCTGTAAAGCCTCTGTTGTAATAGTAATTAATGAATAAAATACTAATAATGAAGATAAATTAACACTGGAAGATATTCTGATCCTAAGGGAGTATTTAGATGTATTTTCGGAAGAAATTTTGGGACTGCCTCTGAAGCGGGAGTTAGACTTCACTTTTGAGTTGGTACCTGGTGCAGTGCCAAGCTCAAAATCCCCTTATCGGATGAATATATTGGAATCAAATGAACTAAAGTCACAGTTAAAAGAACTTGTTGATAATAATTATATTAGACCCAATGTGTCTCCCTGGGGAGCACCTGTTATTTTTGTTAAGAAGAAGGATGGAACTCTATGATTATGTATAGATTACCATCAACTAAATAAAATGACTATCAAAAACAAATATCCATTACCCCGCATAGATGATCTGTTTGATCAGCTATGTGGAGAAACTGTATTCTCGAAGATTGATTTACGATCTGGTTACCACAGGTCCGAATCAAAGATGAAGACATCTTTAAAACAACTTTTAGGACTAGGTATGGTCATTACGAGTTTGTCGTTATGCCATTTGGGCTTACTAATGCCCCAGTTGTTTTCATGTGTTTGATGAATAATGTAATACATAAGTAACTTGATAAGTTTGTGGTCGTATTCATTGATGGCATCTTAATTTACTCAAAGTCTAAAGAATAACATAAAGAGCATTTAAAAATTTTCTTACAAGAGTTACGAGAACATCAACTCTATGCAAAATCTAGTAAATGTGATTTCTTTAAGGATAAAATACAGTATTTGGGTCATGTAGTGACTAAAGAAGGAATATATGTTGATCCCGAAAAGATTAAGGCAATTGAAGAATGGCCAGCCCCAAAATACGTAACTAACGTACGATCATTCATGGGGATTCCTGGCTATTATCGAAGATTTATTAAAGGGTTTTCAAGAATTGCAAATCCCATAGTTTTAAAGAGTGTGAAGATAGTTTTAAAAAGTTAAAAACATTATTAACCACCACATCAATCTTAAGAATTGTTGACCCTAATAAATATTTTATAGTATGTACTGACGCATGCAATGACGATTTAGGTGTATTTTTAACTCAAGAAGGACACGTCATTGCTTATGAGTCTAGGGAGCTAAAGATTCATGAGAAAAATTATCTGACCTATGACTTAGAATTGGATGCCGTCATACATGCCTTAAAAATGTAGCGTCGTCATTTAATCAGAAGAAAGTTTATATTAATGACAGATAATAAAGGGTTAAAATATCTGTTGGATCAACCTAACTTAAACTCTAGGCAAGCTAGGTGGCTATCTCTCCTTATGGAGTATGATTTTGAAATCCAACATATTAAGGGAAAAGAAAATAAGGTTGCTAATGCTTTAAGCAGGAATGCAAAACTAATTTTTGTAGCAGCAATTAGCACCTATAAAACAGATTTAGAAGAACAGCTAGAAGAAGCAAAAAGACTAGATGAAAATTATCGAAAATTGCAAGCCAAGGTAAGAGATAATTTAATCGAAAGTTTAAGTACAGGGTATAGTTTAAACGAAAAAGGATTATTATTATATAAAGATAGACTATACGTACTTAATGTACCTAAGATTTAGTTGCTGATTTTAAATGAAATTCATAAGACTCCTTATTCAGGACATCCTGGTTATGAGAAGACAATAACCATGCTAAGAAAGGATTATTTCTGGCCAAACATGAAAACTGAATTGGCAGAATACATTGTTAAGTGCTTTGAATGTCAGTAAGTAAAGACTAAACACTAGCATCCAGCTGGGTTACTTTAGCCATTACCTATTCCTAGTTGTAAGTGGGAGATAATCAGCCTTGATTTTATCACAGGACTACCTAGAAATCAAAACTTGAATGACTCAATAATGGTATTTGTCAATAAATTAAGCAAGGAAGCTCATTTTATACCTGTAAAAACTACTTCTAAAGCTGTGAATATTGTTGATATATTCCTAAAACAATTTTTTCATTAACATGAAATCCCGAAATAACAATTTCAGACAGAGATCCTAAGTTTACAGGTTACTTTTGGAAGTCTTTGTTTAAAGGACTAAATACTACATTAAATTTCAGTACCTCTTTCCATCCTCAAACAAATGGAAAAACTGGAAGAGTGAATCAGGTATTGGAAGATCTGCTCAGAATGTATATAAAAGAACAACCAGGTAAATGGGAAGATTATTTACAATTGGTAGAGTTTGATTACAATAATCACTACCAAGCCGCAGCAAGATATAGTCCTTTTGAAATTTTGTATGGCAGGAAGTGTAATACCCCCATCTCATAGAGTAATCCAGTTGATAGGTTGGTATTAGGACCTGAATTATTAAAATAAATGGATTTAACTGTAAAACAGGTGAAAGGTAACTTGAAAGTTGCGCAAGATCGACAAAAAAGTCAAGTAGATCTTAAACGAACTCAAAAGGAGTTCCTGGTAGGTGAACATGTCTTTATTAAGGTGAGACATAAAAAGAGTTCTGTGAGGTTAGGAAGCTGTGCAAGGTTATCACCATGATATTGCGGACCTTTTGAAATACTGTCCAGAATAGGACAGGTAGCGTATCAGCTAGCTTTATCGCCAAACTTAAAGGTTCACAATGTTTTTCATATTTCTGTGTTAAAAAAATATGTACATGATGCTACTCATGTTATTAACTAGAATGATGTGGAGGAGGAGCCCAAAAGATACTTTCTGGTGGAAACATATTGTATCCTTGAAAGGAGGGAGATCTCGCTTCAGAATCACACGATTGGTCAGGTGAAGGTGCAATGGAAGCACCTTAGTCCAGAAGAAGCCACCTAGGAATTGGAAAGTCATATGCGAGATGCATATCCAATTTTGTTTCAGGGAAATTCTGAGGACGAAGAACAAATAGCATCGAGGACGATGTTATAAATCAAGGGGGTGTGTATGTCACATGCCCCAATTTGCAAAACATTTTCATGTTTTTGAGGAACATTATGTTATATTTTATGTTAAAGTTTGTAATTAATGACCAAGTGGGGTCAAGGATAATTTAATGTAATTGCAGAATTTTTATTAATAAATAAATGAAAGACGAGAAAACAGCTTACGGAAGCTGTTAAATGAGTGTTTTACAAGTCACTTGATGGAGGAGGCTGGGTTGAGAGCAGATTGACATGTGGCAGCATTCTGAAACTACTTCTAGCTGTTGCAGGTGGCAACTTCCCTATTTTTGTGGTCAAGATTCCCCAAGAAAGTGGAACAAGAGAAGGTGGCTCATTAAGTAAAAACTAACCCAAAAGACCTAGGCATGCTAATAAAACTTCCCATTGAAGACAACTGAGGCTGCTCAATTTGGATTTGTGATAATTCTAAGTGAATGAAGTGCACAAGTGAATTCGATGGCTGGGACTAGCTGAAGTAAGTTTGAGTGGATAAGTGTTGAAGACATGAACTGGTGCAACTATTCTAAGCTAAGTTCATACTACTATAACCAGAACTAAGTTACTGCTGAATACTCAGTGGAGTTGCAGAGGATTTCTAGACTACATCTCTCACCCAGTACTTCTACCAGGTGGACCAGGAGACAAGCTCTAGGGTCCTGAGAATTGCAGTCCAGCTCTTCCCCATGAGTTGGTTGGGAGGAACAGGTTCCTTAAGCTGTTGTCACCTCATCTATACTTCCAGGTTTGTACTTTTTTAGTTCTGTCATTTAATTATTTGTTGTATCTGGAAAGTTTAAGAGTTTTCAATGATATAGTATATTTATGTTTTATTTCTGTTAAGGATAGATAGGAGAAATGTGTATGCTGTGAAATTTAGTAACTAGCTAGATTAGGGTAAATTAGTAGAGAAATTTTTGAGTTAATTAATAGATAGAAAGAAAATACCTAAACTATATTTTTCCACACCTTTTGCAAGGTAGTACTATAGTACAGTAGGTTAGTTTATTTTCAAGAAGTGGATTTAATTAAAGTATGTATGCAGATGCAAATGGTTATTTTTCTACAGGATGTTTGTATAAATTGTTTATAGGATTTATGTTGTATTTGTATTATTTACTTACAGTACTTAAATAAATTAGATAAAAACAGAGGACAGAGCCTAGTTATTACACACTGGTATGTGTAACTTTATACACCGTAAAACCAGAAAAAAAATTATATACTATAAAACCTAATATGCTTTCCTAAACAGTTATTATAGAAAACAGTAAATTGTCTAGATTACTTAGCAACGCAGTAAACCAGGTTAAACATTTACATAGTTAGTTCACCTATGTGAAAAATGTAAACCAGGGTTAACTAAAATGAAAGACTAGCTCTGTAAACTTTAAAGAAGAAATAGGGTTTGTAAAAGAACCGTTCTTTAATAACAAAATAAAATCATAATTTATAGATATCAAAATCTAGCAGTATAATCCAAAAAGCACAGAAGATAGGCAAATTTATTCAATAATATCATTTCTTTGTTCTATTTCCAGAATTCATTTTTGCATTAATAATTATGTTATTATCAAAGTATTCCACTGTCAAAGGTCCTCAAATCATAATTCTTTTAGAGAGGAAACAAAATTTATTAATAATTTATTTAACCCTTAACCCTCGAAAAGTAAATAACAATAAAAGTAAATAAAATGAACATAATATACACAAATATAAACCAAACAGAGATACTGTTATTTCAGCCTCAAGCTAGGAGAATTATTTTAATATTAAAAACAAAACTGAACAGACATAGTTTCGGCCTACTTCCTCTTACATCACCAGTCAAGGCTTAAAATATTGAGTAAAAGTATTTTAAATACAAACAGAGTTCACTTAAACAAAACCTTTGTTCCGACTACAAAAGACCTTCCAAAAAGAAGTATTGCAAGAACAGCCATTAGGGATTTTTAAAAACCCTAAACAAATCCTCACGTAACAGCCCAATGGCATGTTCAAATAAAAGTCACAGCTTTAAACCAGTACCAAACAACATCACTCTAATTCAACCATCGCCGAAAAGGATCAAAAAGTAATTCATTAAGTGAAGGCTATGAAAGCCCCAATTTTATTTCTCTACAAAACAACCATTAAGGCTTGAAAAACAAACAGGTTATCTAACAGCCATGGCCGAACAAGTAACCAACAACACATGGCAGTATCATCATAATCCACCATTCAACTCATGCAGGAGAACCCCAGGTGAAACCAAGGCTTACCAAGGTGGATCCCCTCATGGAAACTTGATAGTGGAGTCCTTCAAAACTGAGTCTTCACGTTGCGAGCCTGCACAATAAAAAATCCCGAATGTTAAATACTTATAATTTTAACAAAGTAATAACTTCTTTATATGTAGAAAATTTTATTTAAGTTCAATTCTTACCCAGAAATTTATTTTACACAGTTTTTCTGACGTGGTGAACCAACCTAGCCTCCTTTCTTATCAACCCGAGTTGAATTGGAGCACTGTCAGAAGAAATTACAAATCACAGTGTTTAAATGTGAAGCCCCAAGCCTCTCCGAGGTGAGGATCAAACCCACGAGAGGAAACAAGCAGTAAAACAAATAACCCAACTCACTCTTTCAAACAACCCTCTTCATACTGTGTATGTTTTAAGAAAAAACACTCACAGAGTACAAAATCACATAGTAAAAACAAAGGCAAAGACATCCCAACCTTCAACACTCCTTTCGACAGTCAAAAACCACCTCACGATAGCAGAAAGCTCCGTGCTCACTTTTAATACACTAGAACTTGAAAGACAAACTTGCAGAGGAGCTTGTTATGGCTCACGAAGGCCTGTGTGCAAATGATTGGAGGACTAATAGCAAGACTGGAAGCCATGAGCTCACAGCTCGACCACTCCACAGCAAATACCAAAAACAAAACGTGATTTTAAGGTTTGGAACAAGTTTTATGTGGCACCTGAAGGTCAACACAAAACTTAATTATTGAACACCAACCACATGTCCACCAAATCTTTTGTGAGTTTTGGGTTTCTTGGTTTAGTTCTAAACCATCGTTTAAACCTGCCCAATCATTTGTGTAAAAGTCAAAACCTTTGGTATTATTGCTTGGAAATCATTACCCTCATTATTGTTTTTCTTTGTTTACTTAAACCATAGACTTTGTGTTTAAGAGGTAATCAATTACACTAAGGATTACAAAGTCAGCCTAAAACTTAACAATTATTTATCCATAATCTCACTCCTTTTTAAACAATGTTTTCTATTTGTTCAAGTAAGACACCGAAACAATGGAGGATGAACGAACATCATAAAAATGCTTAATCATAGAAATTTTGAACTAGGACTTAGTCTATTCATGGACTTAAAACCATGAATATATGCTTTGTTAAATAAAAACACATATAAAACGTGAATTTTATATAATGGGATATGAAACACTAACACTTAGGTAAAAGAGAATCATCGGAAGAAATAATTAAAGTGTTAAAAAGAACATGAACATTTATAAACAGTACTTTACACCAAACACTAATGGTCACAAGTAGGTTTAACATATGCTCTATTTTTTGTTTGACCTATTAGGTTACTGTGATTTTATTGGCAGAAGTAGATCTGTTTATAAGATTCCATCTAAAATTAAATACAAGTCTATAGCTGAAAACACAAAGAGGAAGGTTAATTAAACAAGTACTGTAGCAGTAAGCATAACTGAACTAAACCCATTCAATTACAATAGTGTTCTACAAACATCTATGCATATTTCTAAACAATAAAAAAATATCAACAATACCTCTTACGGGGTCAAGCTGCAAAAACAAACAATTTAACTAGCATTTTATCCTATGCTAGTTGAGGAATTTTCTCGATCTAGAATTACTGGTAACAAAACTACTTACCTATTTAGAACCTGTTAAAGAAGCATCACTTCACTACGTTAGATGTAAGCTAAGTAAGCCCCGATCTCAACTAATGTTCCTTCCTATTTGTTAAGACAGTAAAAACACACTTAGTACCAGGTTCAAATATAGTTTTCTTCCTCTGAACATAACTGCTAAATTTTAACATCCGTATCACGGTACTATCAAGGTAAACAAATAAATCATTTAGAACTAGAAATTTACAATGTCAGATTCTAGTACTATTGTTTGAAGTAACCACTATTAGTTATTGTTCCTTACGCAGTTACAACTATGAACATTTCATGTTACATGAAAAATTTAAAATTTTTATGAATTTTTGGGTTATTACATCAAGTCATCTAAAGAAAGATTGTTGGCAGAGAAAAGGATCTAAGGAGGATTTGTCCCAAGATCATTCCATGAAGGAAGAAAACGTAAAAAAATAAAGTCCAGAAATGGTTGATGAGGTAATGTTTATTTCCAATGCCCACCAACATCAAAATAATTGGCTAGTGGATTATGGTGCCTCTCACAATACGTGTCTTCACAGAAGTTGGTTTTCATCATATGAATCAATTGATGAAGGGGTTTTTTATATGGGAAATGAATCATATGAATCAATTGATGAGGTTGTTTTTGAAGCTGCAAGTGACCCTACACGTCTAAGGCACTAGCGCTTGGGACATATGAGCGAGAAGGGACTGAAATTACTTATGGATCATAAGTTACTCCCTAGTATAAAATTTATCAATTTTAATTTATGCAAGCACTGCATGTTTGGTAAACATGCTAGGCATAAGTTTAAATCATAAATGCATGTTGGCAAAGGTATCCTAGATTACATTCACTCTAATGTTTTTGGTCCATCCCCTAGATTTTCCTATGGAGGATCGTAATACTCTGTGACACTTATAGATTATTATTCCAGGAAGGTGTGTACCTATTTATTAAAGATAAAATCTGATGTGTTTAATGTATTTAAGCAGTTTAGGGCTTTAGTTTAAAATACCACAAGTAGGACAATCAAGTGCTTAAGGACTTATAATGGAGGTGAGTTCTCATCTAAGGGGTTTGATAATTATTGCAAGGAAGTTGGGATCCAGAGGCATAAAACCACAGTCTATACTCCGCAACAAAACGGTGTTGTTGAATGCATGAACATGACTCTTCTAGAGAGAGAAAGGTGTATGCTCAGTAACGCCATGTTTCAACAGGAATTGTGTCTAGAGACAATTCTTACAACATGCTATATGGTAAATATATCACCATCAACTACAATATATTGTAATATCCTTGAAGAGGTATGGACAGGACACCCTTGTGATTATTCAAATATTAAAGTTTTTGTTGTGATGCTTATGCTCTAGCTCCAAACAGTCAGTGTTCTAAGTTAGATACAAAGTCAAAGAAGTATGTATTTTTTGGATATGGTGATAGTGTTAAGAGATACAAATAGTGGGATCCTACTTCCCACTAAATAATCATTAATAGAGATGTTGTATTTGATGAAATGTCACTCATGAATTCATATTTGGAAGATGATGAAATAAAATAGGCAGAAGAGCCACACGTTCAACAAATTCAGTTGCAAACTCAGTCATCTATAAGAGAGGAGGATCATGAATTTGTTCATGAAGATGCTCCCGAAGAAGAAGATGTAGAGACAAAAAAATTCCAAGATATTGAGGAATTTTCACAGGCATCTTTGCGAAAGTATACACGGGTCAGAACTTTTCCAAAAAGGCATGATGATTTTGTTACATATGTTTCTTTGATTACTAATTATGGAGAACCTAGTTGTTATCAGGAAGCAATCAAGGTGTCTAAAATTTCTAAGCGAACATTAGTAATGAAAGAAGAAATGGATGCCTTGGAAAATAATAAAACATGGGACTTGGTGGAACTTCTAATGAAAAAAGACTTATTGGTTGCAAGTGGGTCTACAAGCTGAAGAAAGGTGTTGATGACAAGGTTTCAAAACATAGATCAAGAATTGTAGCAAAAGGGTACTCTCAGAAAGAAGGTATTGATTTCCATGAAAAAAATTTCACCAGTCCTTAAGCTTGTTTCTATTCAGTTAGTATTAGCACTAGTTGATTTTCTTGATCTTGAGTTAGAGAAGCTAGATGTTAAAATTTCATTTCTACACGGATATTTGGATGAGGACATTTGCATGGAACAAACCGAAGGATTTTTTCAAATAAAAAAGGGAGATTGGTTTGCAAGCCAAAATTTTACCAGAAGTGAGTATTGTTGGCATTTCCCTCTCTTGGACCCAGGTTCAGTCCCTCCTTTTCATGCAACAAATCCCAAGATATAATCCCGAGAGAGAGAGGCTCAGTCGGGAGCACGTGTGATGCATATGCAGTCTCACTCGAGATATATTCTATGGTTAACTACCAAAACTAAGTTTCTGCAGTTGCATGGGGTATTTCCCACCCTTGGTATTCTACCCAGGCGCTCGACCGAAGCTGGTGGGTGGGTCCTTTATACTTATTATGCCCATTTAAGCTACAACACACTCATCCTTCAACTGGTATTATCACAATAAACCCGATGCAACATAGATACATTCAACAATAACAGTGCAACAGATACATATAAACTAATTCATAAGCAAGTACATAAGCACTTATTCACAACAAAACATATATGCGACTCAAACGCATTCATCATTCATACATTTGACACAGCATCTAAAGTGGAAGCCCATCCGAGAAATATATGGCACATTTTTGTCGGTGTACTAAGCTACAAAATTTTTTCTATATATTTATTCCTTATCTATACATACTTCTTTTTCCTCTCATGCTCTCTAGTCTTTTGCTGCTATTATTTATCTACTTAACTCTATTGACGATCCACACATAGCCTGGATCGACTCAATTTCCTCTATTACTCTATTGTCAATCCACACACAGCCTGGATCGACTCAACCTCTTCTATACTCCTGCGCACTCAACTACAATATTTTCGACTCCTCTCTATGACTCAACACTCTAACAGATGACACAACTTAAATAAGCTAACACATGGCCCGGAGCCAACTGACTAGGAGCTAATTATTCATGAGCTAAATGACTAGAGACTAAACCGCATACAACTTGGGTTTCTCCTTTTATATACTCTTACATGTCTCTCTCAGCCAACTTCATACAGTTAACCAACACGTTTTCTTTCCTATTCTAGAGACACATGTTAATAGGAACTAACAAACTGAATTACACATATGCTTTCATATGTGTAGCTTACATCAGCTGTAGCCGACCTCGTACCCACGATATTTCTGAACTGACGCTTTCTATCTGTTGCACCACTGCACACCTTGTGACATGGCTTATTCCATCGCATCTTTCCTTGTCACATCCTTCCCTTCCATCTTGATTTCTCTTCTGTTGCAAACTCTCTTTTGCCGTGAACTCTCTTCTTCTAATGTCGTAACTTCCTCTTCGATTGCTTCTTTCCTTAGATATTTCTTCTTTGTCTTCTTATATTCCTCTTCTGTCGCATCTTCCTTCCTTACTACTTCTTATACATTGTCCTTCCTTCCTTCCTTTCACGATTTCTTATGTCGCAGCTCCCTTCCCTTCTTTTCCTTCTTCTGTTATTCCTTCTCTAGTTCTGTTGTGGATTCTTTTGCTTTTTGCAACATGACGCTTTTCATACTTGGGAATAATTCTTATTGAATTATGCCTATATTTCACTAGGCCCAACAGGCCCCCAACACTCACATGTGTCTCGTCTTGAGCCATGCAAAGTTATTCTTCCATTTCTTGACTTGTGTCGAATTTACTTTTAAAATCTTCCAATATTTTCACTACTTTCTCTGCCTCATGTCGCACATCTTCCTCCATTTGTTGCAACATATCCACAAGGTCGGAACTGACATGTTACATCGTTACCTTTTCTGTTGATTATGTTGCTTGGTGCATCTTTTGATGTACAGGCTGAATAATGACTGTAATTATTTAAGATTTACTCTATAATTCTACAACTTTTTCATTTCTTTCCTATTGTTGCGTGAGCGACACTGTAACCTACTGCTGCAATTTCTTCATTTCTGTCGCCTTAGCCATTTTTTCTGCTAAGGGTAATTTTTTTATCGCATTCTTCATTTTGTTCATATCTTCCTCAACTATGTGCAACTCCTCTATGAATTTTTCTAATTCTATGTCATCTATCAATGTTTCCCAAGCCTTAGAGACTTGGCCGAAAGCCTTAGCACATAGTGCTTCTGCCTCTTTTATCCTCTTCGCAGCTTCAGTTGCTACTTGTCGTCACTCCCTGGGGGTGTGTTTGGTCTTATCTACGCTTTGAACTCCGTGACTTTATTTTGAAGGCCTTTTGCTATCTCACCAAGTCGAGTGACCTTGGATTCTATAACCTTTTCCTTAGTTATTCCTTCATCCACAAACTTTGAACATGCAAGGGATACATCCTTGTTGAGCCTATGCCTATTTTCTTCCCACATATTTGTCTTCTGCTTAGCCTCTTGCATTTCCTGATTCATCTTGTTAACACTTTTATTCACAAATTTTTCTTGCTTAATCAAGGTCCTTCTCTTACTTTCATTTTTGCGACTGCAACATTATGCATCACAAATACTTCAGACATTTTCATCAACAAAAAATCTATTGTTATTTGGCCTATAATTTTGGCTGCATTGAATTATGGGGTTCCCGGATCAAGCACTTCACATGACATCTGCATTATGATTGATGCAACTGGCACTGGTATTTCAGTTGGTCTCTCTACGAAAGTTCCAAGTATATCCTGAGACTCAACTCTTGGGAGCGTATAATCTACTGCAACGTTGACTTCTTTGACAACTTTACATAACACTTTGAGTATATTAGTAACAATACCTGTAAGATCCATCCATTGATCCTCTATTGTCTTGAAGCTTTTCTACGTAGCTTCTATTATTGCTTCAGTCGCAAATTCCAAATCATCACCATCAAGGCTGACAGTATTTGCAGTTTTATCATCCTTTATCTTTTTCTTTCATTTTGACTATGCCTACTCTGTATCAGCCTCCTTCCTTTTCTTTTCTACATCTAGATCAGTCAGAGTTGAACTCGAACCTCTTTGATTTGGTTTGAGATATTCATACAGGTTTTCTTCCTCATTTCCATAATTTGGTGGGGGTGGATTTTCCTATCGTGGGTCTTATTCTATCTCTAATTGGTATTTTGGCACGGGAACTCGCCATTCTTTAGGCCATTCATCAACAATGGATTCAATTTCTTCTTTAGTCAGTAAAAATTGCATCGCCAACCATTGGTGATGTGGGTCTTGTCGCGGCTGTATCTTGACATGATGTGCACCAATCTCAAATTTGATAATTTGATGAACAACTTCATCCATAAGTATGTTCTGGTCCTTTATCTAATGCCTTGAGGCCTCTCCATGCATAAAGATCTTGATATTATTTTCTTTCTGCCTCACGTTTCTATCCTTGTCGAACCAGAAGTTTTGGTATCGATCTCCCCTACATTGCATTGCCAAATATACCCCTTGGTAGCTCGGTGGGTTGGACCATGCGATGAATGAAATTAAAATCAACAACAGGAGTAGTGGAATGTTTTACCCTCCTCCTATGACTCAACATCATCTTGCAACAATTCAATCAACATGAATTGCGACCAATTGATCTGAACTCCCTCCACACAAAGTTCAACTAGTGCAACAGTACCCGCAGTACATTGGTTCAGTCACATATTGCGCAACAATTTATAATCCCTTCGCAACAAAGAGAATAGTATGGTCATTAATCGAGGATATTGGGAATCCTATGTTATCTCTAATCACATCATGTTTTTATGTTATCCTTGCGGATATCGTAGTTTCCTGATGTTTCCTTGAAAGGGGCATTGGATCTATTCCTGCTAGTGGTATGCCTGTAATGATTGTAATGAGCTTGACATCCATAGAGATTGGTTTTCCAATCCATTGGTAACCACTATGAAAAAATACTAGTAACTGCTTGACACATGTATTTATTTCTGTACTTCGAGCAAAATGTGGCATATACAGTAATGATAATATTCCTTACTGGTCAAGTCCTCTAGCCCGTTCCATTGGAACCAAATGCTTTGGCCAATCTATTGTATCATGTATAGTGAGCCTATAGTTCTTGTGATCATAATAAATAGAGGAGCATAAACATGAGTTAGCATAATAGATACCAAAATAGAATAATGAGCAAAGATATCACTTAAATATATGAAAAAATATAGTCATCAAGCAACTAATCTTAAGAATGGTTTCATTTCTTGTTAATGTCATGTTAATATGTAATAGATGAATGCCCTAAAAATGACAATGCTTGCATATAGGAATGTTAAAGAAAAGAAACACATGTCAATGCTTCCATATAGGAACGTTAGAGACAAGTAGGAACAAGACAACCTCTGCAATCATAAGAATATAAATATCAATGCAACAAGAACAAAGTGATCATGACAAAGATTTCAAGATTATAAGACTGCTCAAAGTCATATAAACATTGAGTAAATGATGATCGAAATAAACATGACATGATATATATGAAAAAAATATCAAAATGTTTTATATGATCAATATATAGCAAATTATTATCAACCCATGATATCATTTTTTAAAAATTATGAAATGACAAGTCACTAATGGCCATAATCCTGGGTTCATTTCTTGTTAACATCATGTTAATATGCAAGAGATGAAATGCCTTGAAAATATCAATGCTTCCATATAGGAATGTTAGAGACAAGTAACACATGTCAATGCTTCCATATAGGAATGTTAGAGACAAACAACACAAAAACTATATATAGTCTCTGCAATACATGAAAAAGAAAAAAAATACCCCAATTAAAGAATTGATGACAAGCCAAAGAATATGATATCACATAGATTCAAAAAATTGATTTTACTCAAGAAATTAATTAACAAAAGCATATAATGATCATAAAGAGATTGCTTATAAAAACTATGAAATTGATTTTACACAAAAGTCAGCAATGACATATAAAAAAGGAAATAATGATCACAAGATAACACATTTACAAGCATCATTATCATTATTAGAAGAGTGAGACCATGTTAGAATATTGAGAAAAAAAATTGATCAAATAAAATAATGATATCACTTATAGATATGAAAATATAGCCATTAAACAACTAAGTCTGAAGCATAGGTTCATTTTTTGATGTCACCATTACCATACTAGAGAACAATGCTTCTGAAAATGTCAAAACATCTTCCCCGCAACGAAGGTTATAGACATAAACAAGAATAATAAAACCTCTGTAAACATGATGAATAAGAACATAAACTCTAATGCAAAGAGATCAAGAAGCTCATTACAAGAATTTCAAGATAAGAGATGAATAAAAACTGATTTTTCTCACCAAAACCGAAGCCTGACAATTGCTAAAAAGACGGATCTGTCACTCTGCAGCAGAAAACTGAAAGCAGAAAAATGAAAAATTTGAAATGAGTATAACTCGGTCAATATTTCCAGGAATTTTTATTATACCTGTTTTCAGAACTAGAGAAGTCATTACGCATCCACTATCGTAGGAAGAACCAAAAACTAGGCACTCAATCAAAAGATATATGCTCTGCAATATTTCCATCCCTATGGAAAATTTATGAAAAAATATCTGATTTTAAATCAGCGATATCTTTGCTTTCCGAATACGAAATCAGACGATTTGTTTTTTTTAAATTAAGTATTTTTGCAAGAGGGACTCATATCTACAATCTATTTTTAAAAAGACTACACAGAAAATGTTAAAAAGGATTTGAAAGTCGTTATCCAATTTTACATTAAACACTTCTCCACAAGGGTAAGGGTTTGAAAGAAAAAAAATCAAATATGTAGAATAAATCCCATATCGAAAAAAATACCACATGGGTATTATAGATCGGGTCACAAAACCACAATAAAAGGAAAATCCCAAGTAAAACCATGAACATATGTTACTTGAAAATAAATAATAAATAAATAAAAATTACAGAACTATTGTAAACATATGAAATAATATCATAACACAATATAAAATATGGAAAGCATTACTAGTCTATCCTTCTATCTACAAAGCATGAAATAAAATTGGAGAAAATAGAATAACAAGAGAACACTGATATACATGGTTCACCCAATATGGGCTAAGTCCATGGGAAGAGTTGCATCTTTCATTATTATGAAAATAGATCTTCAAGATTACATGGGATCCTCACATATGCATCACATCAAGATCGATCACCCAATCATGTCATAATCATATGTGTACAAATTACATACACAACATGTGATCTGTGATGAACTACAATCAACACATACCCAAAAGGGTCTCCTTGTTTCTTTCTTATATACCAAGAGATTTGGATTACAATACATCCCATAACACATGTGAGATAAATGAATTTCCACCTCTTTATATAGAGAATGGTTACAAATGATATAATTACAATGATGCATGTGCAATAACTCTATTTTATAATATTAAAGCTATTTTATGCCTTTGAATGATATTTTGTCAATATACCACATAAATCATCATTACATATTCTAACACTCCTCTTAAGGATGACTAGGAGAAATAATACTAATGGAAGGAAGGTGGAAACACACAAACATCCTCCTTGATGACAACTTTCAGAATGCTCCATATGATGTGAATAAAAAACACACTTCGCCAAAAGTCCTATGCATAGGTTCATTTCATGATGTCACCATTACCATACTAGAGATCCATGCTCTTGAAAATGTCAAAACATCTTCCACACAAAAAATGTTATAGACATAAACAAGAATAAGACAACATCTGTAAACATGATGCATAAAAATACAAACCCTAATGCAAAGAGATCAAGAAGCTCATGACAAGAATTTCAAGATAAGAGGTGAATAAAAACTGAATTTTCTCACCAAAACCAAAGCCCAACAGCTGCTAAAAGATGAATGCGTCACTCTGCAGCAAAAACCAAAAGTAGGAGAAACAAAAAATTTAAAATGACTATAACTCACTAGGGAAGCGATTCTGCATCCACTATCGTAAATAGAACATAAATATGGGAACTCAATCAAAAGATATTTGCTCTGTAATATTTTCATCTGTATGAAAATTTTCTGAAAAATAGTTGAGTTTAAATCAACGATATCTTTGCTTTCCGAACACGAAATAAGACGGTTTTTTTCAAAAATTGAGTATTTTTGTGAGAGGAACTCAGATTTGCAATTTAATTCTTAAAAAACTACACAGAAAGTGTTAAAATGACTGAAAGTCGCCAACCAACTTTATATTAAACACTTCTCCACAAGGGTTAGGGTTTGAAATAAAAAATTCAAATATGTATAATAAAGCCCAGATCTAAGAAAATACCAAATGGGTATTATAGACCGGGTCACAAAACCACAAAAAATTGAAAAGCCCAAGTAAAATCATAAGCATATGTTGCTTGAAAATAAAAAATAAAAAAATTACCAAAGAAGGTAGAGCATATCAACCTGCTCTCTCACCATGTTAGAATATTGTGAATATGTGAAATAATATCATAACACAATATAAACTAAGGAAATCATTATTAGTCTATCCTTCTTTGTGTGGAAAATGTTTTGACATTTTTAGGAGCATGGATCTCTCGTATGGTAATGGTGACATTAAGAAATGAACCTATTCTTAGGACTTAGTTGTTTAATATGTAATGATGACTTATGTGGTATATTGGTAAAATATCATTTAAAGGCATAAAATAAATTAAATATTATAAAATAGAGTTATCCCACATGCATCTTCCATTATTCTGAAAATAGATCTCCAAGATTACATGGCATCCTCACATATGCATCACATCAAGCTCCATCACCAAATCATGTCACAAGCATGTGTGTACAAATGATGGCAGGACAATTGCATGCAACAAACTTAATCTCTCGACCCTTGAGATTATGTCGCCTAATTATGGATTTTTTTGTTTAGGTTTAATCTTTGTGTTTTTAGGCATTCATGGTATATGGATTTTTACAGATCCTTTAAATCACGAAGTAATTTGGAAACTTGCCCGGTTTGACTTCGACAAGTTTCTTGATGACACATGGAGGGTGTAGATGCAACCACGTGGATGGTAGATCATCTTTACTCTACGTCTTTGATCTATGAACCAAAGGCGGTTCCCAGTTAACCAGTCTGAGCTTTAACATGACGGAAACATGAACTTAACAAAAAAGATTAGTCTTGAATTCTTCTTCCGGATTTATCCTTCGCTTGATGTTTTCCACTTAACACGACTTCTATGAAATCGATCCTTCCAGTGATCAGTTTTAATCCTCACAGTCTCTCAAAGAACGTGAAATTTAAATAAACTTTATTTGCAGAGATGAACTGCAGAGTTATTAAGCATTCATTTTACAGGGTTTTCGAAGGTAGAACCTCCGAGGATTTCAAGACAAAATCACAGAGTACAAATTTTTCATTTCTCAACTCTCCAATTCAATCCAACCCAAATTTTCATTAACTACAGAAGTTACATATATACTCGCTTCTAAGTGGTCGAGATCCATAACAATAGGATTGAATCTATCCAATATGAGCTAAAAAATTATTTTACATAATATTCTCCTTTAAAATGTAAACTAACACAGAATGAAGATTACATGGAAAATCTGGGAGATTTAAATCCCTTTATTCAAGTTCACATCCTATTCTAGAAATATAGAAACGACATCGAAAAGATCCCACTCCTTTGCTTGAAATTCTTTTTTTCTTTTCAAATAATTTTCAGAAGACTGGATTTTGACTTGGAGCTCCGTCATCAAACTCTTGGGGTTGAAAAAATTTTATGGGCTCCTATCCATGAGCTCCTCCACTGAACTGCCCATCCTCTGCAATACTGCTTCTGTCATCCACATAGCATCTGCAACTGGATGATCCTTCCATTTGACTAAATATTCGAGATATTCCTTGTCCTTGGTTTTTTTATACACTCTTTCATCCAAAATGCTTTCTTGTTGTAAAGGTTTGGTTGCAGGGAACTGTTTTACCAACTTTATATTCTTCTCTTCTTTGTTTTTAGCTGAAATATCTATCTCTTTCTCTTCATACCTGTATAAATCCGAAACATTGAAAATAGGAGATATTCCAATGTCAGGAGGTAACTCAATTTCATATGCATTTGCAGAGAATTTTCTTAGTATCTTGCATGGTCCAATCTTCTTCAGCTTTAATTTATTATACCCCCCTCTTGGAAACCATTGTTTTCTAAGGTGTGCTAATACCTGAGTCTCCTACTTCAAAATTTACTTCCCTTCTTTTCAAATTGGCTCTGCTTTTATGTTTTTTGCTACTGTCATGTAGTTGTTTCTTCACTTGTTCATGGTTTTCTTATATTTCTAAGGCAAAATCCTCTCCTTCAGCACTTCTCACCTCTGCTTTTCCCAATTTTCTCAACTCCTATACTCCTCTTGGGTGCATACCATAAACAATATGGAATGGACTCTACCCTATACTCCTGTTAAAAGAATCATTATAAGAAAATTTTGTTTGTGCCAAAACTTGATCCTACTGTTTGGGATGTTCACCAACTAAGCTTATCAAAAGATTTCCTAGGATTCTATTCACTACCTCATTTTGTCCATCTGTCTGAGGGTGATATGTTGAACTAAAAATTAGTTTAGTACCAAGCTTCTTCCACAAGGTTCTCCAAAAATGACTAATAAATCTGGTATCTCTGTCTGAGACAATACTCTTAGGAAATCCATGCAACCTTACAACTTCTTTGAAAAACATATTAGTGACGTGAGTAGAATCACTGGTTTTAAAACATGGAATGAAATGAGACATTTTGGAAAATCTATTAACTACAACAAATATTGAATCATTACCCTTTTGAATTTTAGCTAAACCCAAAATAAAATCCATACTCACCATATCCCAAGGTCTTTCTAGAATAGGCAATGGAATGTACAAAACTGTGCTCTGGTTCCTTCCTTTTGCATATTGGAAAATATTATAGTTCTTCACATATTTATCCACTTCAGATCTCATTTTTGTCCAAAAGTGAAAATGACTCAGCTGCTCAAAATTTTTATCAACACCAAAATGTCCAGCAAGTCCACCACTATGTTTCTCCCTAATTAAATTATCCCTCATAGAAAGAATTGGTATAAACAACTAGTTTTTATTAACCAATAGACCTTCCTACAAGAAATAATCCAACCACTAGCTTATGTCCAACCAAACAGGATTCTTGCATGCTTCAAATGCCTCTTTAAAGTCTACATCATTCTCATATAATTCCTTGAGAAAATCAAAGCCTAAAATTTGAATTTGACTTTCCTAAATAAACATACTTTTCCTGCTCAAGGCATCTACTA
The DNA here is from genome assembly GCA_001517045.1 of Pseudotsuga menziesii. Lineage (NCBI taxonomy): Eukaryota > Viridiplantae > Streptophyta > Pinopsida > Pinales > Pinaceae > Pseudotsuga > Pseudotsuga menziesii. Next base: position 280,480 of record LPNX010244824.1, read on the forward strand.
CTTTGTTTGATTGACCACTTATATGTTTCAACACAAATTTAAAACTCTGAAGATATTCTACCCATTTTGCATGTGTTTGGTTTAAATTTGGTTGTTTCATTATGAACTGCTAGGCATGATTATCCAAGTAAAGGATAAATTCCTTAGACATTAAATAATGTCTCCATTTTTTCAATGCTTGCGCAACCGCATGGAATTTTTTTATCATAATAGGAATACTTCTTCTTAGTATCATTCAAATTCTCACTAAAATATGCTACAGGCCTGTCATCTTGACTTAATACAACACCAACAGCTTCTTCACTTGCATCACATTTCACCTGAAATGGCTTGTTAAAATCAGGTAGAACCAAAACTGGTTTCTTTGTCACCTTTTTCTTCAGCAGCTGAAAATTTTCTTCTGCTTCAACAGTCCATTTAAATGGTTGTCTATCCTTCTTGATTGTATCCATGATAGGAGCATTGATCTTCCTAAAGTTCCTTATGAATTTTCTATAAAAGCTAGCAAGACCATGGAAACTTCTTACTTCAAACACGTTTCTTGGTGAAGGCCACTTTGTGATTTCCTTTATTTTTTTTGGATCCATTTCCAATCCATATACATAAATAACAAACCCCAAATATACTAATTCTTCTTTAAAAAATCAACATTTTTAAGATTAACCAATAACTTTTCCTGATGCAATTTCCTTAAGACATAATTTAAGTGCCTCAAATTCTCTTCTTCAAACTGGCTAAAAATTAATATATCATCCAGATATACTATCAAGAATTTACTTATGAATTCTTTCAACACCTCATTCATAAGTCTCATAAATGTACTAAGAGCATTTGATAAGCCAAAAGGCATTACCAACCATTCATACAACCCCTCACTTGTCTTGAAAGAAGTTTTCCATTCATCTCCTTCTCTGATTCTGATTTGATGGTAGCCACTCTTTAACTCATATTTTGAAAGTACTTTTCCCCACTCATAAAATCCATTAGATCATCAATTCTAGGTAAAGGAAATCTATATCCGATAGTTATTTTATTTATGGCTCTCAAATCAGTGCACATTCTCTAGCCTCCATCTTCTTTGGTATCAGTATAGTTGGTATTGCACAAGGACTCAAGCTTTCTCTAATCGGCCCTTTATCCAACAACTCTTGGATCTACTTCCCGATTTCTCCATTTTATGCAGAATTCATTCTAAAAGCTTCTTTGTTTGGCAATTTAGCTCCTGGAATTAGATCTATATGATGGTTTATACTTCTCACAGGGGGGTAAATCATTAGGAAAATCATATACAATGATATCATTATGCTCATCAAACATGTCCTAAATTTCAATTGGTAAATCAGAAATCTTATTAAAGATAAGTATCACTTTGGGTTTGTAGACTAATGCAAAATTTACCTCATTTTCTTCAATCTTCTGTAAGTATATTTTGCCACTTAATAACAAATATTTTGGTTCAGGTTTCGTTGATGTACTTTCTTCCTTCATAGGTACCAATGTATGGTCAATACCATCTTTATGAAATTTATAACTGTGCTTCTTCCCGTCATGTATGGCTCCTCTATCATATTGCCAAGGTATGCCAAGAAATATATGACATGTGTCCATAAGCATCACATCACATACAATTATGTCCTTGTACTTACCCAATTGTAACTCTATTTCACACTATTCATTTACTAGCAACTGGTGATTCTTTTGAAGCCACAACACCTTGTAGGGTTTTGGATGTTTAGATTTCTTTAGTTTTAATTTCTTCACCACTTCAGTACAGACCAAATTATCTGTACTTCCACTGTCTATTATCATTTGGCGACATTTCTCTTGAACTTTACATACTATCTTGAACAAGGTTTTCCTTTGAGCTGGTTTCGAATTCCTTTTCTGGTTTCAACAACACTTTTCTTATCATCAAAGATTCCCCTATCTCTGGTATAATCTCTGCTTCTGGAGCTTGTGTTTCCTCTCCCTCTATTTGAGAAAAAATGGCATTTCTCTAGTTTATCCATGCATTCTCAATACAATCATAGGATTGGTGTCATAATTTTTGACATCTGAAGCATCTCAATTCCCTTCATCTGCCTCTACCTTCTCTTCCCCTAGAAACACTCCATCTTCCTCTTGCATCGCCATCTGAAGGTGTATGCTGACTTGAGTTGCTGCTAGCTCCATCTCTAGGTGTTTTATATATTTCTCTACCACTTGACTCCCCCTTCCTTGGAAAGTACCTTTTCCTCTAGCATATTTCTTCCTCATGAGTTTTTCCTCAGCCTTCAAGGCCATCTGGTATGCCTCATCCACTATTTTTGGAGACAATAGTCTAATCTTATCTTGTATCTCCATTCAGAGACCATTTAGGTATCTGGATATCTTCTCTTCAATGGCTTGCACTTTTCATGCTATTATGCTCACTTTATAAAAATCCTCATTGTGCTCTCTCACAGTCAATAACTACTGTCTAAGGTTCTACATCTATCTGTATAAGGATAACTCATAATCACTTGGTAATAATTTTCTCCTCAATTTCACCACCTTTCTACTCCAATTTTGTATTGGTTTTTTACCAAGTCTTCTTCTTTCTACCTATACTCTATCCCACCAAATTGTTGCATGTCCCTTCAACTTAGTGAAAATAAATTTCACTTTCTTCTCATATTCAATCTCTTCATAATCAAAGAATTTCTCCACATCATTTATCCATTCAATCAATTCTTCAGGATTGAGATCTCCTTTATAAACTAGAATTTTTGGTCTGGGTTTTGAAGAGGATGTCAATACTGTATTTAAAAACCTCAACTCAGGAGTAATCACCACCTGTTCTTCTGCATCTGTGCCCTCATTTTCTGTCTCACTAACATCTCCATCAGCAACATCTCTCTGTTCCATCATTTCTAGTTGGGCATTTACTTGTTGTATAATTTCCATCACTTCTTCATTTGCTATAGGTCTTCCTCTTCGTCGACCCCCATGTCCTCTACCAACTCTAAAATCCATTTTAAACTTTCCTCTCTTGTTCTCGAGGTTCTGTTCAATATTGTTTATAAGCCCTGATCTTTTTCCTAATTCAAACTTAGAATTTCTCTCTGATACCAGAATTGATGACAAGACAATCGTAGGCAACAAACTTAATCTCTCGACCCTTGATATTAGGTCATCTAATTCTAGATCCTTGTGTTTATGTTTAATCTTTGGTTTTTTAGACATTCATGGTGTATGGATTTTTACATATCCTTTAAATCACGAAGGAATTTGGAACCTTACTCGGTTTGACTTCGGCAAGTTTCTTGATGACACATGGAGGGTGTAGATGCAACCACGTGGACAATAGACCCTCTTTCCTCTATGCCATTGATCTATGAACCAAAAGAGGTTCGCAATTAACCAGTCTGAGCTTTAACACGATGAAAACACGAACTTAACATAAAATCTCAGTCTCGAATTCTTCTTCCAGATTTATCCTTCACCTAGAGTTTTCCACTTAACACGACTTCTGTGAAATCGACCCTTCCAGTGATCAATTTTTGTCCTCACAGTCTTTCAAAGGACGTGAAAATTAAATAAACTTTATTTACAGAAATGAACTGTAGAGTTATTTAACATTTAATTTACAGGGTTTTCGAAGGTAGAACCTTCGGGGATTTCAAGACAAAATCACAGAGTACAAATTTGTCATTTCTCAACTCTCTAATTCAATACAACCCAACTTTTCATTAACTATAGAAGTTACACTCTAAGAAGTCGAGATCCATAATAAGAGGACTGAATCTCTCCAATATTAGCTAAAAACTAATTTTACATAATATTCTCCTTTACAATCTAAACTAAAACAGAATGAAGATTACATGGCAAATCCGGGAGATTTAAATCCTTGTATTCAAGTTCACATCCTATTCTAGAAAGGTATATATGACAGCGAAAATATCCCACTCCTTCGCATGAAATTCTTTTTGTATTTTCAAATAATTTCCAGAAGTCTGGCTTTTGACTTGGAGCTCCTCCATCAAAAAATGACATACACAACATGTGATGTGTGATGAACTACAACCAACACATACCCAAAATGGACTCCTTCACCTCTTTTATAATCCAAGAGATTTAGATTACAATACATCCCATAACACATGTGGGATAAATAAATTTCCACCTCTTTATATAGAGAATGGTTACAAAGGATATAATTACAATGATGCATTTGGGATAATCTATTTTATAATATTAGAGTTATTTTATGTCTTTAAATGATATTTTACCAATATACCACATAATTCATCATTACATATTCTAACACTCCCCCTTAATGATGATTGGGAGAAAGAATACTAATGGAAGGAAGGTGGAAACACACGAACATCCCCCTTGATGACAACTTCCAGAATGCTCCATACGATGCGAATAAAAAACACACTTCACCTCATGGACTTGAAGAAGACAACATACACTTCTCATGAAACTGTATCTATACCAAGTTGTATGATTAACGTTTGTACAACACAACAACGTATGGCAATACAACAGAACATGCAGTTGCAAACTCATCACAACTTGTAACTCAACTGATAGCTGAAATACCTCTACAATAGAATGCATGACGAAGACAAGTACCTTGTATCCATACATCAAAATAGTCTTCAAAGAGATCTTACTAAATATTACATTGTGAATACAAGACCCGAATGGTCTATCCATCAAAACATGAGCCAAGCATACAGTCTTCACATCCCAGTTGAAAGATGCATGAACAGTAGAAGATGGATGTGCATCATACAACATTACTGGAATACTATGATATAATATGATAAAATTCAACATTAAATTCCTTATTAACATCAACCATCTTTGTTGCAGTCAAGGATAAGTTGAAAAAAAGGAACAATGCTGAAAAACCAGACATCAACAACCAACATATGCTTAAACAAGGAAGTAACAGCATAAACAAACTATCCCACAACATATATAGATAATCTGCACAAAATAACTTCCAAGAGTAAAGCATATAAAAAACATGACAATCCTAAAACACAAGAGATGATAAAATGACATTGCTCAAGAACATATAAATAATAGAAATTGCTTATATGTTATCGCTTCTATGCAAGACCATATAAATTTTGAGCAAAAGATTATCAAGAAAAAATACATGATGTGATATAATAAATAGAGGATCATAAACATGAGTGAGCATAATAGATACCGATATAGAATAATGAGCAAAGATATTACTTAAATATATGAAAAAATATAGTCATCAAGCAACTAATCTTAAGAACAGGTTCATTTCTTGTTAACACCATGTTAATATGCAACAGATGAATGCCCTAAAAATGTAAATGCTTCCATATAGGAACGTTAGAGATGAGAAACACATGTCAATGCTTCCATATAGAAACGCTAGAGACAAGTAGGAACAAGACAACCCCTGGAATCATAAGAATATAAAAATAAATGCAACAAGAACAAGGTGCTCATGACAAAGATTTCAAGATTATAAGATTGCTCAAAGCCATATAAACATTGAGTTAAGGATGATCGAAATAAACATGACATAATATATATGAAAATAGATCAAAATGTTTAATATGATCAACATATAGCAAATTATGATCAACCCATGATATCACTTGTAAAAAATTATGAAATGACAAGTCAACAATGGCCATAATCATGGGCTCATTTCTTGTTAACATCATGTTAATATGCAAGAGATGAAATTCCCTGGAAATATCAATGCCTCCATATAGGAATGTTAGAGACAAGTAACACATGTCAATGCTTCCATATAGGAATGTTAGAGACAAAAAAACAGGAACTAGATATAGTCTAGCAATACATGAAAAAGAAAAAATATACCCCAATTAAAGAATTAATGACAAGCCAAAAATATGATATCGCATAGATTCAAAAAAGATATTTTACTCAATAAATTAATTAGTAAGAGCATATAATGATCATAAATAGATTTATTATAAAAACTATGAAATTTATTTTACACAAATGTCAGCAATAACATATAAATAAAGCAAATAATGATCACAATATAACACATATAGAAGCAACATTATCACTATTAGAAGAGTGAGCCCATGTTAGAATATTGAGAAAAAATAATTGATCAAATAAAACAACGATATCACTTATAGATATGAAAATATAGCCATTAAACTACTACATCCTAAGCATAGGTTCATTTCTTGATGTCACCATTACCATACTAGAGATCCATGCTCCTGAAAATGTCAAAACATCTTCCACACAAAGAAGGTTATAGACATAAACAAGAATAATACAACCTCTGTAAACATGATGAATAAGAACAAAAACTCTAATGCAAAGAGATAAAGAAACTCATGACAATAATTTCAATATGAGATATCAATAAAAACTAAATTCTCACCAAAATTGAATCCCAACAACTGCTAAAATACGAATCTGTCACTCTGCAGCAGAAAACCGAAAGCAAGAAAAACAGAAAATTTAAAGTGACTATAACTCGGTCAATATTTCCTGGAATTTTTATTATAACTTGTTTTCAGAACTAGAGAAGTCACTCAGCGATATTTTATGCTTTTCGAACACGAAATCAGATGATGTTTTTTTTTAAATTGAGTATTTTTGAGGGAGGAACTCATATATACAATTTATTTCTTAAAAAAATACACAAAAAGTGTTAAAAATAATATCTGAAAGTCACCACCCAATTTTACATTAAACACTTCTCCACAAGGGTTAGGGTTTGAAAGGAAAAAAAATCAAATATGTAGAAAAAAGCACAGATCTACAAAAAATACCACATGGGTATTATATATCAGGTCTCCTTCACCTCTCTTATATACCAAGAGATTTGAATTACAATACATCCCATAACACATGTGAGATAAATGAATTTCCACCTCTTTAAATAGAGAATGGTTACAAAGGATATAATTACAATGATGCATGTGGGATAACTCTATTTTATAATATTAGAGTTATTTTATTCTTTAAAATGATATTTTACCAATATACCACATAAGTCATCATTTGTCACGTCCCCTCCCCTCTCGCCAAGAGAGGACGTGACACACTACTATCCAACCAGGCATCTAGCCCCATGAACATAAACACAATGCATTGAAAGTAAAAACATATGCAAATGCATAATGCAATAATATACATTAGAAGCAAATCTCTTTCAATACATTCATAATAATTAAAAACAAATACATTATAGAGTTAATTACAAGAGAGCACTTATCTTGAAATTGAACTACCCCGCAACTAGCCATGTCGCTGCAACGTTCCACCTAACCATAGGCCAGTTGTGCTCATCAATCTCTTAGCACAACTTCCACCCCCGAGCTGGGCATGGTTTCCACAAGGAAAAAGGGAACAACAAGCTCACACATAGCCAAAAACACATCAAGGTTCAGCCAATCCAATCTACAGTTGAGTTTATCAGGCTGCTAAGGCAGTGGAAAGGAAGAATTCCTAAGCTAGTGAGCTCAACCATAGAGCTATGGACACCTTCACAAGATCTATCTAGCTTGGCCTCCACAATACCTACACACCCAACAAAAGGAAGTATTCCCTTCACTGCGACATTGTCCCTCAGGCCATACCTTCCATTCCAGTGCTCTCCAAGATGTGCATAGAATAATATCCATCCCCTATTGATCCTCTTGTGAGGTTCCTCTCTTCACTAGGTTTATCAAGCCAATTCTAGCCCTCATCCACTCCTAACAGTTCATACCAAAGAAAGGAAGCACATAATAGAAAACACAAGTGTTGGGCATGGAGAAAAACGTCCTAAGAACCAAAAATGAAATGGTGGATGGGGAAATCAACCCTAGGTGAGCAATTCGATTTCAGAACACGTTTTTGGGAAAAACAGCCTCTACAAACCCCCAAATCATGAATCTCTCTTCCTAACCACTAAGAAATACAAAAATGGATTTCCCAGCATGGACAAATGAGGAAACGAGTAGAAAAATGTGAAGGAAAATGCCCAGCTTGCTCTAGCTGCATGCGGAAATGAAAAATGTGAATGAGAAATGGAATGGACATGCATTTCTAGGTATTTACTTGCCCAATAAGAAAAAACATGATTTTCCAGATTGATGGATTAAGCCTGTTATCCACTAAGTTGCACTTATGGGATTTTAAAAGTGAGCCACCAAGGATTGAAACAAATCACTTGTTCTTACTTAGTGCTCAGAAGTTTTGTGGTTTCATCAAGGCCAGTTGTGGCCTCTTTTGGATGTTCGCACCCTTTCGAGGGAATTGTAATAAATGACATAACATGAGGTTCTTTTATGTAAAAGGCTTGGCTTTCTTAGAATTGGTCATCAAGGTCATCATCCTTGACTGTTTTTTCCTTTGTTAATTATATGACATTTTGGTAAGCGACATATAATTTTCAAGTTTTTCACTCAAAATCCTCCAAAGTCGGGATGGTGAGTTTGGTAAAAAAAATTCTCAGAAAGGTTATTAAATCCTAGAGTCTATGTATTATACCATGCTATTCATGTGTTCAGAGTTTCATGAACATTCGATAAGTCCCCCTTAGGATTTTCTAATTTTTAGTTTTTTAATAAAATCATCGATAAGGTGTATTTTAATTGTAATATTTTAAAAGGTCATAAAATTGCGCCTAGGGATCCAATTTGGTCATGGGGATGCTCATTTTTGGACCCAAGGACCTAACTTAACCCCTAAACCCACGTTTGAGAGTCAAATTAGTAATTTTCAATTATTAATTTGGATTTTCGCTCCAAAATGGCTTAGATGGTCAAATAAATGGAAAATTGGAGAAAATCCAATCCCTAAATCAAAGGAATTTTGTTTGGGACTAGTCTATGAGGGGTCAACATTGTTGATGGTATTTTCTGGGACATTTATGAGCATATAGGAGCATCTCCAACCATCAAAGGAGGGGATCTAAATCACTTCCACAAAGGGGCCGAATTCACTCATGGAGAGTGGTTTTGCCATTTGGATGAAGTGGTTAGAGGAGATAAAGGCTTCCCAAACCAAGTGGGATACCTAAATATCGATGGCGGACCTTAATTCCAACACTCAAGCCTTCCTCCCACCATTTTCTCAACCCCCAAAACATCTCACACTTTTCAAATTCACCCCCTTGGGGTTTGAGCCTTTTTTTTGCTATAAAAGCAGGGTTTTCCTCCTTTGTTGAGTATGGATGCAAGAAACCTATGCTATTTTGTATTTTTTCTATTTGATGAATAAAATTGCATACTTTGGAGTTCCATTCGGTGTTATGAGATGAATGCTTGCAAGTATTGAGGTGATATTGTTAAAATTCTGAATTGTTTCTTCCTTTTTTGCTCAAAATTGCTATTAGATCTAGCTTAGAAGGTCATCCTAAGGCACATAGAGTAGGCATTTACTTATGTAATTTTATTACTGATGTTTTGATCTCAAGAGATAGGAGAGTAGTTGTTCATACTCTGTTGTATTTCAACTCTTTCTCATTTCTTGTTTTTGAGTACACTAGATCTGGCTCTTTTTATGCAGGGATTTCTCCTAGATTTGTTTTGTAGGTTACTTTTTCAAAGGATGTTTTGAACTCAATTTTATATTAGTATTCTTTGATAATCTCTTAAGTTTCATCTTATTTCTACAGGGTCACCAAAGTTTCCATAAGAAGATCAAGCAAGGCTTGAAGTTGCTCTCCATCTTCTCAAAACATTTCTCTCTCCTTTGTCCGGCTACTTAGATTGAATATGAAAATTTGATAGATCTGATTTAAAATTATGATATTTTCAATCTAATCATTTTGAATATCAGATAATTTAGATTTAGAAATGCATAAAAAAGAATAATCTTTTACTAAATCTAAAGTTGTCATTTCAGTTTTCTAAAAACTATTAAATTTTTCAAATCTTTTGCAAGTACTGAATTTAGTTTTAGTTTTTATCTATTATTTATTCATTCCATCACATTCTAATAATTTCACTTTCTTTTTTTTATCAGGTCCAAATAAAAATAGGAGGAAGCTTTGCTCAAAAATCCATTTTTGGGTCTCCTGGGACACCAAAAAACCCCAATTTTTCCCTTCACCCCATAAAATTGTATAAGTCTTTAAACCTATTTTATGGGGTTTGAGACATATTTTAATTTCAATTTGCTGATATTGTAATCATAATTAATAAAGAAAGCAAGCAGTTTACACAACACCCACACTTCATCTCCCCTAGGGGGATTGGTAGTGTCTCTTTCGTCGTTTGATTTTTTCTAACAATCACACACACAATCATCCTTCTTGAAAGGATGTATAGATTAGTTATTTCTTTATTTTCCATGTTTAAATTTGGTTCCCTCGCTCATTTCCATGAAGTATGCTCTCTCTACCAACCAAAGGTTTCTTTCTGATTATTGGTGGATGATTAGAAAGTGACACATAGCTTGTGGATTCTTGTAAACTTTATTTTTTTTTATTTTTTCTGCCACAATACTTTTGATTCAATACAATTGGAACAAACATTTTTCCATTTCGGTGTATGCTCTTTCCCATCGCAAGTTCGCCCTGATCTTTGGGATAATCAAAAGCAGGAATGCACACTGATCAATTATTCACATCTAAATAATTAACTCACAGTAATAAAATCACCAACCTTCGAAACATTGTGAAAAAGAGACACAAAACCTGTTGACATTATTGGGAAAATTTCTCAAGGGAAGCGGGAACCACTAAGTACTAACCTCGAGATACATTTAGGCTACACCCTTGTTGGTGTAGTGTTGAACACCTTCTCAAAGACTCCGATTTAGCCCACATTTCCGAGTGAGGAACCAATGTTTTCATCTTTCCAGAAATATTCTCAATACTTCATAAGTATATAGAGAATCCCCTTTCCCTTAAATCAACCGTAACTTTAATAATTAAAACTGACCAAGACACATTGCAAAACATTTTCGTTTCAGCAGCAATTTTGACTCCATTTGGCACTGATCCAAGTACACAACAATCTTATTTTCATTTGATTATCAATTTTGTCAATGTTAATATTTATACACTCATGTTATATGTTTTTTAATGTTTAAACTATTTTGCATCAGTCTCGCGAGAGAATTATTTACCAAAAACTCCTAAAAACTACTTAATTTTGTCATTAACAACTAAAATATAAATATCCTTAGTTGAACTCTTTCGTAGGGATCAACCCCTTGGGTTCATTAGGATTTTGGCCTAAACGAAGGACTCAATATCAAGTTACAGTCCTTGACTCAAGACTTTCCCCCAAGGACACACCTAGCAGCTTGAAGATTTCTATTGCGCTTAACCTCTAGGTGTGTGAAAGGTGACAACACTTTTGGCATCGTTGTCGGGGTAGATATTTTTATTACTGGGTTATGACTTTCTTCTTTCTTTTTTGTTTTTCTTTATTTGATGAATGATTATAGTATATATTTGATTCTGTGTCTGGCGACTCCACTAACATTTTTTCTTTTATACAAAGAAAAGTAAAAAGAGAATTTTTTGTGAAAGATTTATGATGCATATTTTTCTTTTCACATGGTGACTCCATTGAAGGGATAAAACCCTTGTTTCTCACAAAAATTGTTGAGATTGATTGTGTGTAGGTGAGCTCAAGCAAACAGTAAAATTTTAAAGCTCATTATTTTCACAGCTTCGTGGTTATATCGAATGCTTACTATTGAGTAAGCAGTATGGATGAGGAAAGAGCTCGTATTTCCAGTAAATATCCTTCCATTAACTTCTCAAACATCCCAGGATTCCCTAATTATCATAATGGTGAAGATATATATGATCATCTACCTATACTTTGGGTAAATAAGCATGCAGAGGTCCGGCATGTCATATATTTCCTTAAAATTCTTGCCGACTTCAATGTTTTGTATGAAGATAATATGATAGAAATGTTTGTCAGTACTCTACAAGGAAATTCATGTGAATGATATCTCAAATGTCTTCCAAATAAAGGTATTACTTGCATTTCAAGCTTCCTCAGAATATTCTTGAGGCAATGGCATATAGGAGAGACTACAGTGGAAGTTTTAGACAAGTTCCTGGAGGGGTTCCTTTATGCTTCTTTGCCCTGGATAGAGTATCATGAGGAATACCCTAAGTTACCTCGTCTCATCAGGATAGGAAATGATAGATATTGGCTTCTACCTCCAAGAGATCACAATGAAGAATAAATCCATGATGACTCCATTGAGTTTGTGTGTGAAGAGCCATTAAGTGAAAATATTATTGAAGACCCTCTTCATGTCACATCAACAAAGAATATTGATGATTGGGAATTCTTTCACGATTATTTTAGTGATGATGATCGAATTTGTCCTCCAGATCTACCTCAGGATGAAACCATTACATAATCTTATAATGAAAGCTCTAATGTGCATGATGGCACTCCTACTTGTTCTCCATATAATGATAATAGTATGGAAGGTTTACTTCCTTGTGACCTTTTTCGTGAAGAAGATGAGTATGAAGATGAGGACAAGTATAGCCTGGATCATGATACAAGTGACAAAGACTCCCTTATTTCCAACAAAGATTATGATGAATATTACTGAACATTTATTGAAAATCCAATCTATGACATGTCCAAGGAGGAAAATAATAAACCAGAAACTTTTGATGGTTTTGTTGATAGTATTGTCTACAACCTATCTAACGGAGGGAGTTTTGAGTCTCTTGATGGTTTTACTGAAGATCCTATTTGTGAGGTTTTAAAAGGAGAGAACATGGATCTTGTGGCCTTGGAAAATTTTGATATGGAAGAGGAGCATGCAGCAAATCCATATAATCAGTCTGAGCCATATATCAATGTCAATAATGAAGACAAAGAGAAGAAATACATACAAGAACTTGATACCAGTGATGAGGAATCTATCACATTTGACATATATGGGGAGGATGACTATTGGACTATTATTGAAAATCCAACCTATGAGACTTTTGAAAATATGTTTGAAAATCCCATCTATAATATGTCCAACGAGGAGAGTGTCTACTCTACGACTTACGAAAGTTGTAAAGAAGAGCAATCAGAGTTTTCATATGATCAATCTGAACATTACTTGAGTGTCTTAAATGTATACTTCGAGAAGCAATATAGTGAAGAGTTAGATTGGGTGCAACTAATTGAAGAACGTTTCCATCCATTGTCTTCACATGCAGATGTTCCTCATGATTTGAAGCAGTTTTGGGTTTACACAAAGAATTATCAGCAGATAAGCACTTTTGATGAATATGATGACCTACCTCATCATACAGATATTTGCATCAGTCCTATCCAATATTGGATAGAATAATCCTGCAAGAGGACTTGCCATTTTGGGAAGCAGTTCGATGACCTCCTACATGATTATAATATCACGTCCAACCTTCCCATCTTGAAGTTTCATACATGTTTGCATGTCTTGAATAATGTTTCCTTGCTTTGGCTGGTAACCAACGATAAGGCAAAACTTTGTTATATAAATGAAATGATTATGTGTCTACATTGGATTTTCGATTACACCAAACCTTTTATGTTCGGTTTAGTGTAGGAAAATAAACTCCTTAAACTGAGCAATTACTTTTCGCATTTTCCTTCTGTACTTAGGAATACATAAATTTTTAGTTATGTTTTGTCATTATTTTGAATAAAGTGACTTATGGTTCATTTGGTTTTATATAAAACTCGTGCTACTAAGGTTTTCTTGTCAAGTTGAAATGTTTTTATAGGTTATATAATCCATAGATTCTAGTGTCCTCATATCCTCTTCTTGCTTGAAGACCAAATCAAGAACACGCCCCACAGTTGGAGCCAGATGTTGTCCACTAAGTTTCACTTAGGGAATTTTAAAAGTGAGCCACCAAGGATCGAAACAAATATCTTGTTCTTACTCAATGCTCAGAAGTTCTGTGGTTTCATCAAGGCCAGTTGTGGCCTCTTTTGGATGTTCACATCCTTTCGAGGGAATTGTAATAAATGACATAGCATGAGGTTCTTTTATGTAAAAGGCTTGGCCTTATTAGAATTGATTATAAAGGTCATCATCCTTGAGTGTTTTTTCCCTTGTTAATTATATGACTTTTTTTAAGCGACATAATTTTCAAGTTTTTCACTCAAAATCCTCCAAAGTCAGGATAATGATTTTGGTAATTTTTTTTCTCATAAAGGTTATTAAATCCTAGGGTCTATGTATTATACCATTCTAGTCATGTGTCCATAGTTTCGTGAACATCTGATAAGTGCCTCGTAGGATTTTTTAATTTTTAGTTTTTTGATAAAATCATCGATAAGGTGTATTTTAATTGTAATATTTCAAGATGTCATAAAATTGGGCCTAGGGATCCAATTTGGTCATGGGGATGCTCATTTTTGAACCCAAGGACCTAACTTAACCTCTAAACCCAGTTTTGAGAGTCAAATTAGTAATTTTCAATTATTAATTTGGATTTTCTCTCCAAAATGGCTCAAAGGGTCAAATAAATGGAAAATTGGAGAAAATCCAATTCCTAAATCAAAGGCAGCTTGTCTGGGACTTGTCTATGAGGTGGAAAATTTGTTTAGGGTATTGTCTGAGACATTTATGAGCATATAGGATCATCTCCAACCATCAAAGGAGGGGATCTAAATCATTTCCACAAAAGGGGGGTGAATTCACTCATGGAAGGTGGTTTTGCCACATGGATGAGATGGTTAGAGGAGATAAAGGCTTCCCAAACCAAGTGGGATACCTAAATATAGGTGGAATCCCTTCATTCCAACACTCAAGCATTCCTCCCACTATTTTCACATCCCCCAAAATACCTCACACTTTTCAAATTCGCCCCCTTGGGATTTGAGCCTTTTTTTTGCTATAAAAGCAGGGTTTTCCTCCTTTGTTGAGTATGGATGCAAGAAACCTCTGCTATTTGTATTGGTGCTATTTAATAAATAAAGTTGCAGAATTTGGAGGTCCATTTGGTGTTATGAGATGAATGCTTGCAATTATTGAGGTGATATTGTTAAAATTCTGAATTGTTTCTTCCCTTTTTGCTCAAAATTGCTATTAGATATAGATTAGAAGGTCATCCTAAGGCACATAGAGTAGGAATTTACTGATGTAATTTTCTTACTGGTATTTTTATCTCAAGAGATAGGAGAGTAGTTTTTCATACTCAGTTGCATTTCAACTCTTTCTCATTTCTTGTTTTTGAGTACACTAGATCTAATTCTTTTTATGCAAGGATTTCTCATAGATTTGTTTTGCAGGTTACTTTTTCAAAGGAGGATTTGAACTCAGTTGTATATTCTTATTCTTTGATAATCTCTCCAGTTTCATCTTATTTCTACAGGGTCTCCAAATTTTCCATAATAAGATCAAGAAAGGTTTGAAGTTGCTCTCCATCTTCTCAAAACATTTCTCTCTCCTTTGTCCGGTTACTTAGATTGAATATGAAAATTTGATAGATATGAATTAAAAGTATGATATTTCAATCGACTCATTTAGCATATCATATAATTTATATTTATAAATGCATAAAAAGAATAATCTTTTACTAAATCTAAAGTTGTCATTTTAGTGCTCCAAAAACTAGTAAATTTTTCCAATCTTTTGCAAGTACTGAATTTAGTTTTAGTTTTATCTTTTATTTATTCATTCCATCAAATTATAATAATTTAAATTTCTGGTGTTTAGCAGGTCCAAAGAAAAAGAGGAGGAAGCTCTGCTCAAAATTCTAGTTTTGGGTCTCCTAGGACACCAAAAAACTCCAATTTTCCCCTTCACTCCATAAAGTTGTATAAGTCTTTAAAACTATTTTATGGGGTCTGAGACATATTTTAATTTCATTTTTTTATATTGTAATCATCATTAATAAAGAAAGAAAGTGGGTTACACAGCACCCACACTTCATCCCCCCCAAGTGGATTGGTAGTGTCTCTTTCGTCGTTTGATGTTTTCTAACAATCACACGCACACAATCCACCTTCTTGAAAGGCTGTATAGATTAGTTATTTAGTTTATTTTCCATGTTTAAATTTGTTTAAATAATTTGGTTCCCTTGCTCGTTTCCACGAAGTATGCTCTCTCCACCAACCAAAGATTTCTTGTCGATTATTGGTGGATGATCAAAAAGTGACACATAGCTTGTGGATTCTTGTAGACTTTAGTTTTTTTATTTTTTCTGCCACAATACTTTTGCTTCAATACAATTGGAACAAAAAAAATTCCATTCTAGTGTATGCTCTTTCCCATCGCAGGGTTGCCCTGAGCTTTGGGATAAGCAAATGCAGGAATGTGCACTGATCAATTATTCACATCTAAATAATTAAATCACAGTGATAAAATCAACAACCTTCGAGACATTGTGAAAATCCGTCACAACACCTTTTGACATTATTGGGCAAATTTTTCAAAGGAAGCAGGAACCATTAAGTAGTGACCTCGAGATATAGTTAGGCTACACCCTTGTTGGTGTAGTGTTGAACACCTTCTTAGAGACTCCGATTCAGCCCACATTTCCGAGTGAGGAACCAATTTTGTCATCTTTTCGGACATAATATGAGTACTTCATAAGTATATCGAGAATCCCCTTTCCCTTAAATCAACTCATCTTTAATAATTAAAACTGACCAAGACACATTGCAAAACGTTTCCGTTTCAACAGCAATTTTGACTCCATTTGGCATTGATCTGAGTACACAACAATCTTATTTTCATTTGATTATCATTTTTGTCAATGTTAATCTTTATACACTCATGTTATATGTTTTTGAATGTTTAAACTATTTTGCATCAGTCTTGCGACATAATTATTTACCAAAAAATCCTAAAAGCAACTTAATTTCGTCATTAACAACTAAAATATAAAGATCCTCAGTTGAACCCTTTCTTTGGGACCACCCCCCTTGGCTTCATTAGGAGTTTGGCCTAAACAGAGGATTCAAGATCAAGTGATAGTACTTGACTCGAGACTTGCCCCCAGGGACACACCTAGTAGCTTGAAGAATTTTGTTGTGCTTAACCCCCAGGTGTGTGAAAGGCGGCAACAACCCCAATACGAATTTGACCGCCATACTCTTCCATTCCAATGCATTAATTGCCTCAACCAACTTCTGGAAAAAATAAATGATTGGGTGCATAAGACAAAATGGGTAGTTGAGAGTTTATGGGTTCTCTCATTGACATTTTTCTTTACACTATTGGCTCAAGGGCTTGAATAATACCGCCCCTTTCCTTGTGAAATCATGCCCCCATATCTTTTTTACATTGCATTACTAGTTGTGGGTATTTTGTTAAATTTCATATTTACTTGATGTCTCAAAATATATTGTCTCTAGCTAGCACGAGAACCATAGGCATCAGTTTTAATTGTTGATGCATAAAACACTAAATCGATGGTGGGGCCTTGGCCTTGAGGTCCACACCATGATTAAATAACGATATTTACATCATGTAAAATTTTATTGCAAATGGGGTCAAAATTGGTATATTAAATCATTATATATTCTAACACCAATAAATAATGTCTGAATTTCCGCAACGCATATACTATCATTAAACCTTCTCTTTCCATCATGGTATATTTTTTCTCTGCAGACAATAACTTCCTTCTAGAGAAGGCAATGGGATGATCGATCGATCCTTCACCAGGATGTGTCAATACCACGTCGAGCGCGACAGACGAAGTGTCGATATGAACATGAAACTCCTTTTTCTAGTTTGGAAATACAAGTATCGACGCAGTAGCCATCTTGTTTTTCAACGTGTCCAGACTCTCTTGGTAGCTCTCTGTCCATTGAAACTTAGCATCTTTTTTCAAAATCTTTTCAATCGGAGTAGTCACCTCTATGTATCCTTTCATAAATTTTATGTAGTATTCAGTGTGTACCATTGTTTTCCCTAATTGTTCAAGTGTAGTAGCTGTCGATAGGTGGAGAATAATCGAAACTTTATCCGAGTCAACCAAAATTCCATCATGACAGACCACATGGCCCAACAAAGCTCCAAATAGGGTGCAAAAGATACATTTCTTCAAATTTAGTGAGATTTGATACTGGAAACAATGTTCCAACATCATTCTAAGGATCTCAATATGGTATTTTATGAGCCCAAATACTGTCCAATCATTGAAGTAGACTTCAAGAAATTTGTGTATAAAATATTTAAAGGTAGCTACTACAATTCTGGAAAAAATTGCAGGAGTATTCTTAAGGCCAAAGGGAATTACTGTATACTGAAAACATCTCCACTCTGTCACAAAGGTAGTCTTGTGTCAATCTTCCTTTGCAATCCTGATCTGATGGTATCCACAAAATCCATCAGTGAACGAATACGTTTCCTGCCCTCTAACACTCTCCAGTACTTCATCTGTAAATGGGGTCAGAAATGGGTCATGTAAGTAAGCATCATTCAACTTTCTCAGGTCAACACAAATTCTTACTTTTCCTAAGGTCTTTTTTTCTTGGACTACTGTCTAACTACATAACATTCTACCCTCTTCTACAATGTATCCTTAATAAGAAAAAGGTAGAGAGAGAAAAAAGTAATATTATGGTATGTTTGAGATAATGTTTGATCCCAAAGTTGTATTGGGTATCTCTTGGTACCGTTGAAAGGCCTCATCGAAGGCTACAACTTTTGTATTTTGATATTCGCAAGATTCCTCACGGTTTTTCTAAGGCGGGTACTTTTAAAAATATGGTCATAAGAAATCTCGAAAACCATCTTTTCAAAGATGCTTTATGAAAAGAATGTTTTAAAGTATCTTCTCATAAGATTCTTTAAAATATGCCTTTCATAAAGCATCTTTGAAAATATGCTTTTCGACATTCCTCATGCCCATATTTACAAAAATTCTCGATGCATCCAAACCGTAAGGAATCTCGCGAATCTCAAAACGTGAAAGTTGTATCCCTCAACAAGACCTTTCCAAAAATACCAAGATATCCCTAATCCTACTTTGGTATCAAAATTTATTGCAAAAATACCATAATATTCTCTTTTTCTCTCTCATTTTTTATTTTCTCTCTCTACCTTTTTCTTATTTAGGATACATTTTGGGCTTGGTAATTCCTTATTTAATCCATTATGATTCCTTGACAGGTTCTATAACACCTTCCTCTATCATTCAGTCCAATTCAGCTTTGATCTTTTCTTTGTATCACGTATTTAATTGATATGGTCGCTGCTAAACCAGTTTTACATCGGGCCTCAAATATGGTAGGTAAAAAATATCGAAACTCATGCAATAAATCAGTGATATTTCTTATAGTCTCTTCATCTCAATAATCTCCAATATTGGCGAACTTTAGATTTTCAGGCGAACCAATATTAACTTTCTTGACTTTGAGTGGAATCAAGAATTGGTCACTAGAAATACCAAATCCCTCCACTGTATGCACATATTTCAACTCATGTATGCTTATGTCGAGCGGGTCATCATCATATGGTTCTCCCGTCACATTGTAGCATTCCATCCAATGGTGGATTGTCGTGCTGCATTTATGGAAATTTGTCACTGCGACATGGATTTCTTCAAATGTCTTTTTTTTCATTATTTGTTGTGCAACATCAATTATTGGATGATCATATGTGAACTCTAATGTATGTGTGAAACTAGTGGCTGGCTCTTCCCACTCGAGAGTTCCTCATCACAGTTCAACATATGTATACCACTTCCTTGGTATCGTGTCTAATGTATGTATGAAGTGATGAACCCATTCTTATCACGGATATTACTTCCATGTCATGCAAAAAATGCTCAATATGTTCGACAAGATTTGTCAATCCTATATACTTACAACCAGTATAACTGATCTCTTCTCCAAATTTGATCTCTAACAATCTTCTACATTGTGGCCATTCAAAGAAAGATTCTTTATGTGTACCCCACCATCTAGCAGGAATAGATTTTAGCACAAAATCCAATCGTTGTGATTCTGTAACTTTTGCTTCAGATTCTGCTAGAAAGGAAACAAGGTTAAATAAACCTTCGTATGTATGTAGCTCACCTGCCTCAACTCCTACCCATCACACAGATCTTGCTCATCTTCTCATGGAAACTTCATGCAACCAATTCTGCCAATTTTCTAATGCTTCACCTGAATCATATGTACATGATCTAACACTCAGGTCCAACTCAGATTTCCATCATTTTTTGGGTTTATATAGTGATTTCTTGAAGACATGACATTATATATGTGATCTAGGTAATCACCTTGTCATTCATTGTTAATTGGCTTGACATATCTCTGTCCTTCAAGCAGATCAATTGGTGCGAACACCCTTATCTCTGAGTATTCAAATGACATGAATCTTCTCTTAAAATTGATGATGTTCTGATTATCTATTGTCCAGTAGATCCCTAAAAGTGTAGGATATGGGTTCGTATCATCGACGATGTCGATCACTTCAAAGTCTGCATATGTTTGCATACCTTCTACGTCAACAGGTACTTGAGTCAATTGAACAATGGGTAGAACCTTCGATTGATTTGCTAGTCTTAGTTGAATGGAAGACCAATCCAATCGTGACTTGTTCATGGTTTCCCATGTTTGTCTTGTCAATATATTGAAAACATATCCCATATCTAAGATGATATAATCCATATCATAGTACCTTATCTGTGCAGTTATTCGCAACTCGTGGCTAGTTTTTAATCTTTTCCCGACATGGTTAACTCTTCGTTCAGGTCACAACTCTTCTGGAGTTTCTTATATGAGTGCTGTCAATTATGCAAAAACATCTTTATCATGGATTAGGGCTTAAAAACTTTTGAAAAATTGTTGGAGCTTACTAACCTTTCTCGTCGGTTGCTTCCTAATTATTTGATTGAACCTTTTGGGAATCTCTCTTATTTATCTACATGTCGACACTTGATTTGTGTCGACAAATTCAGGTCATACATCTAAGAATGTTTTCTTCTCTTTCTGGACATCAAATGATACTTTCTTTTGTGTTTCTAGTCACACCTGCGGTTGTTCATGTTATGCACCTTGGTATACTCCAATCACAACACCTCCCCTTGTGATGACAACAATGTTTGCTTCTCTTGGCTCTATAGAAATCATATGGATGTTCTGGTTGGGGTTCGGATTGGGATTTTGCACAAGGTTGGGATTTCCCATAGTTCGAGCTTTCCACTTTGCAATCAATTGTGGACATTGTTAGATAGTATGATCAAATGCTTTACAATACAAACGTGTATTTGCAGGACTTGCACAATCTTGAGTGAAGTGTCATGGTTGTCCACAATTATAGCATATGACTTGGCCTCTTCCTTGACAAAATCCTCCTCCTTTTTGTTTTTTTTTGTTGTCCTCGGCCCCTAAAATTTCCATCGCCCCAGGTTGAGGGTAGTGTTTTTGCGAAAGATACTGATTTGTTGATATTGCAGCTAAGGATATTGCAGTTGTTGGAATTCTACCCGTAGATATTGAGCATGATGGTATTGAGGTTGCACTCGTTCAACTTGCATCTGCTCATCATTTTTCATCAAGTAGGTACCTATTGTCTTCTCTTGCAGCAGCTGAAATGCTCTGCAATCTTTCTCATCATGTCCTACATATTTACAACATTCACAATACAGAATAGCTGGTGTAATTACAATCTTCTGCAAATACAATTATTCTTCCAACCGATGGCCTCTAGTCTGGCGTATTCTACACTAAGGCATCCCTTGGGTGTTTATCGGGTTCGGCGCTCCTACCTTGACATAGTTCATGAGTGCCAGGGAATTATCTTTATGGTGTCCTTATGTTCTGGATCTTGTACACCGTAGTTCTTCTTGAACCTATTTTCCTTTCTTGATGTCCTGGATTTGTAGTGTAAGTTTAGTCAGTTGTGACTAAATCTGCATCATTCATGCATCGGTTTCTCCAATCACTGAGGATTCTAACTGCATTGTTATCTCAACAGATTCTATCTGCGACACAATCCTCTGTTGCATCAATGGAACCCGGATGTGCAGCAACAACATGGAAATGAACGATTCCTTATGATGTACGTCTAACATCTGGAATCTTACTTTGGCAATTACTGTCTTGAATATTTGGTCAAAGTCACAGACAGAGTCTGTAGGTAATTGCTTAATTTGTTTAATCTATGTAATGCATTGCGATTCAGATTTCTGCTTTCTGAATTCATCTATCATTTCGACTCGAATATGGCTGAGCGTTTTTTGCAAAACTCCTATAGGAACTATAGAAAACTTCATGTACTAGTCTAGTGCATGACCTCGCAAAGTCGTGGACATCTGCGCTTTCTTTATGTCTTCATTTTGGACTTGTCACACAGTCTATACGGATTAACAGAGAAACCAATGTTTCTCTAGGTCTTCCAACCCATTTC
Source organism: Pseudotsuga menziesii (assembly GCA_001517045.1). Classification (NCBI taxonomy): domain Eukaryota; kingdom Viridiplantae; phylum Streptophyta; class Pinopsida; order Pinales; family Pinaceae; genus Pseudotsuga; species Pseudotsuga menziesii. The sequence continues at coordinate 302,773 of LPNX010244824.1, forward strand.
CATTAAATATCGACAACTTAATGTCAGTTCTAGCCATTATGTTAACTACTGGAATTCTTGGGCAAAAAATTTGACTAGCCGGGCTCCCTTGTCCGTTATATACAATGTTATTATTATTTGTATTTACAAAACCACTTGGAGACGAGTTTCTAGATCTTACCTTTTTGCGATGTGCATGAAGTTGTAGGAGTAGCATACTCATGCTCTGGGTATGGGGCTTTGACTTATTTTTTTTATTCTTCTTCTCCTTCGGATATGAGCTGATATTCTTCTTCTTTGTTGCAATAACCTTTGTCCATGTGCGATGCAAGCTCGTATTCTTCTCCTCTGGTTGTACTGCAACTTTCTCTTCTTGTGAAAGTATTTCTTCTATTTCTCAATCGAAATTTTCTTCCACTTCTTAAATAAGATTCTAGTTCAATTCCACTATAACCAGGGAACATCTCAACTTAATTTGTGCCATTGTTCACACAGTTCTATTGCAACATATCCAACCTTTTGCGCATAGTTATCAACTGTCATAGTAGTAGGATTATTTTTTCACATACGAGCATCTTTATACAAGTCATCAAAGATGATATATATCTTCCTCGTGGTCCTTGGAAAAACTTCCTTTCAGCCTCACTATATGAGGTTATTGTGTCGACATTAAACTCAATAATGTGTCCCTCCAAAATATTGTCTACCCATAACTCAACAGCCCTCAACACAGGGTTGCTAACACTTTTCAGTTGTTGAATCAATTGAGGATTCCAGTCCTTCGGTTCTCCTCCTTGAAAAAAAAAAATTGTTGGGTTTTCAACTTCGACAACCACTCATGCAACACAATGGGAAATTCGGAAAATAAAATCTTGTGAATATTCATGTAAATATATCGACCCAACCACTCTATTGGAGTTAAACAATATCCTTTACTCTCTTCTTGCGTGAACTCTAATGCTTTAAAATCTACCCAGTCTTATATTTCATCCTTAGTCGGATGCCACAACATATCCCTCACCAAAATGATTCACGGTCCCGACAACCAAACCATTTGCTAAAGTTTCCCTCTCTTGGACCCAGGTTCAGTCTTTCCTTTGCATGCAACAAATCCCAAGATATCGTCCCAACTGAAGGAGGCTTAGTCGGCAACACCTGCGACGTAGATGCAGTCTCACCTAAGATATCTTTTTATGGGTAACTTGCAGAACCAGGTTTCCGCAGTTGGGTGGGTGATTTCTTGTCCCTTGGTATTTTACCAGGGCGCTCAACTGAAGCTAGTGGGTAGGGTCTTTATACTTATTATTCCCAGTTAAGCTGTGACACACTCATCTTTCAACTGGTATTATCACAATAAACCTGATGCAACATAGATACATTCAACAATAACAGTGCGATGGATACATATAAACTCATTCATAAGCAAATACCATTAGGAGAATTTTGAAGTAAAAAATGAGCCTCAAAACAAAAAATCTACTATAAAAATTAACTTTACAAGAACCAATAAAATTCGAAAGAATGACATCATTCCTTATGGTTGAGGTAGCATTGCTTGAGTTAAAGTCGCTTACTTGTCAAGTTCTAAATGATGGATTAAAATCCATATTTAACCATACTCATAATGAAAACAAGGTGTAGCAGCAATGCTACATATTCTATGCCCTTATGATTGTAAAACATAGAGAAACCTGTAATTCTGCAGGACCAATGCTCTTGGAATCTGGGTCATTTGGAACTATTATCCCGCAAGAAATTATTCATGTATTTTTCAATGGAACTTAATTAGACTAGGTGTGGGACAATTTTATGCCTTTAAGTAATTGTAAGGAGGAGGGACTATTCTCAAACCCGTCATGAGGACAAAATCATTTCTTTATGGCACACTTTGCATCATAAGGTAAGGGAATACATGGAATTAGAGGAATACGTATCTCAACAACAACTACCGTTATCCTTTACATCTCTTTAAAAAAAGCCAATATAAGTGTGAATGTATCTTGTCCAAAGCTGGAGTTAGGTATTTATTAAATATTTATTTAAAATAACAAATGTCATTCATCCTCGATGCATGGTTGGTTGTCCATAAAAATGATATTGGCACTCAGTGTTCAAAATAATATTTCCAAATCAAATGGATTCAAAAAGTGAATAATTCTCAAACATGAAGACATGGTTTGCATTTCAGCATCAGTCACTGAACAATGTCTACATGAAGGCATGGTTTGCATTTCACCATCAGTCACTGGACAGTGTATGCCGCTCTGAATTTTCTTAGTTTTCATTTTCACATTTGTCCAACTAGTCTGTAAACTTACAAAAGTAGACACAAATTAGGAAGAGAATCATTGAAACTTATGTATGTAATATAGCATTTATTGCGCCGAGAGGCGCTCTACAGCCCAGTATGGGGGAGATCTTGTCACGTGATGTCACGTGATGTAACGTTACTAACATGTTGGCAAAAAATAATAGTGAAAGTGACTAACATGTCAGCAAAAAATAATAGTGAAAGTGAATATTGTTAGGCACCCAATATGCAGATAGATTATTATCAACATACAGAGTGTACAAGATTTATTGTCAACCCGAGAAAGTCTTTTATTTCAAAGCTATCGTGCAAAATAT